>VMBQ01003337.1:88169-108607 GCA_007657795.1 Dreissena rostriformis
ATTTATGGATATATATTATAATTGGCAGAAATACGGGATAATACATATATGTGGCGTGTTCTGAGAAAACTGGGCAAAATGCTTGTGCGTAAAGTGTCATCCCAGATTAGCCTGTGCAGTCCGCACAGGCTAATCCGGGACGACACTTTCCGCCTAAACTGGATTTTTGCCAAGAAGAGACATCATTTAAACGGAAAAATCCATAAAAGCGGAAATTGTCGTCCCTGATTAGCCTGTGCGGACTGCACAGGCTAATCTGGGATGACAATTTACGCACAAGCATTTTGCCCAGTTTTGTCAGAACATGCCACATATGTCAATGTGTTCACATCAAACTAATGAAAGTATATAGCTAACCAATTATATACACCATGTGCACATCAATTTTTATATATGATTTTTATTGATATAATATACCACTTTTGAGTTGGTGTGTGGAATAACCACCTGCCTGATATCTTGCTTGTGGTCAAAGATCTAACAACTGCCTTTTATTGTTGAATAGTGTTTTTTATAACTTGACACACATTTTCACAACTCATTACGATGTTTTTGCACGAGAAAACATTCGGCTACCTTCAAGGTTAATAAAAAAAACTTAAGTCTAAGACAAAATGATAATTTTATTGTTAACATGGGGATTTTCCTCTTTATAACTTGCCTAAATATTGAAAAAAAAATGAAAATAAAATGGCGCTTACTTGTATTATCAATTGCTCAGACATCTAGAGAGAATAAAGAGCAGATTCTAGTAAGATAACTAATAGCATACAAATGCACGGAGTGGAATTCAACAAGGCTATGCCAAACAAAAATACAAACGTTTCATTGTTGGTCATTGGGGGTCTTATCTATTTGAATATAAGTTGTAGAAATACTTTCTTGACTTCTCCAGAAAACATTACTTTCCATCTTGAATGAAGAGGGTTCATTTAAACTTCCGAGTTTTGATTCACGAGATGATTAGTGACGTGCGGGAAATACGATCTAACTTTTGGTTTATGTGTAATTGCGGAAGTTAATAGTGTGGACGACATTTATTATTAACGATTGTTTTCTTGGAGTCGTTATTACAAATATTATCGTTTTTAGTTGGATTCTTTGGCGCTTAGTTGTGCATCGGACATTTGTGCCTTTGAGGTATACTTTTGTACATATCAATAATTGTATTGTTACATGCAATTTAATCTTTTCTTGCGTATACGGATGCTGTTAAGCAGTGCGGTTTTATCATATAAATGAAGTCCTGCTTTGTTAAGTTCATTGGTCGTATGCTTCCAATACAAGATTTGAGTTTGGTAAATAGTGTTTAGGTATTGGTAATGTCTCTTGATTTTTTTCTGCTTAAATTCATGAAAGTATTGTGTAGCTCTTTATACAATAAGTAGTTACTTTATGCTTGTTAAACATCATGTGCTGCTCCTTAATTTTGTTGGTCGCGAAAGACTATAGTACACACTTTCAACAGTCTGATAATTACAATGCTGATGTTTAAAAACGATACATTATTTAATGTAGGTTTTTACAAACACACTAAAACGGAAAGAACATACGAAAACGTACATTCAGCAACCGCGTTCAGCTACACTGTACAGCATGACTTAAAGAATTCTGTTATCGCCAAATGTATGGTACTTAAAGTAACTGTATATATGCATGTGTTCGTGACAAGCTATTTGAAAAAAAAAAAAAATACAACAGTTCAAGATTCAATAAAGAATTTTGATAAAATATGGAGCATTTACTACTTAAATGGGAGTTTTATGTTGTATGTTGAAATATATATAGTGATATATGCGAAAATTATTTTATTATCGACATATCCTTATGTAAATAGTTAGTGCTTGCATATTATTAAACAATTTTAGTGTACATTTGTATTTACTGAATAATTTGCAATAAACACACAAGTCACAGAGTGAGCTTAAATAACATTTCCCCGACTTAATAAAAGTACAATTTACAAGAGTGAGCAATTACATATTGTTAAACCATTTTTAATATTTTCATGTCTATTTACCGTTCTGTGCTGATTTTTTTTGGTGAAAACGGTTATTTTCTTTTTGGCTTATTTACGAGTATTTCCTCATATGGAACAACGCGAATCAGTACTTTTAAAACGCGTGCAAATTTTAATACGAGCTTGTATAATTTACAAATGCACAATAATTATTGTTTCTTTTATCTTCACCTATGAACCTATGCTTCATTTGAAAGTGGACATAATCAGTTAAAGTGTTGCTTTTATAGTTTTTTGTTTTCTAATCCACGCTGACAATGAATTAAAACTTTAGTAATAAAGATATTTTACTAAACAGCGTATTTTTAGCTTTTACACACCTAATGCTGCGTTTACAATATGTTCCCGGAAGCCACGGCAGTCCCGTTTGTCCGAAACGTATCACGCCGTGTGACTGTTGCAATTTTTTACCTTAAATCCAAGGTTTGCTAGGTTGTGTCTTAAGTTTTCTCACGGTTTATCAAGGAATCCGTGACGTGCCGTCGAAGCGAAAACGCGGCCCTTCGACGGTGCGCTAAGTTTTCATCCACGGTCAAATGTTGCTTCAAGGTACGATGCGTTCTGTTAAGTTCCCGCACGTTCTTTGCGTTTGTCATGCAGGTCTGATACGTTGTACACGTTTGTCATTCATTTGTCACGTTCTGTCAAGGTACCGTGCGGATCAAATGTGGACATCTGAGAGGGTTCCGGCACGATTGTGCTCCCGGTATCAAAGAAAATTCTCAAGCAACAGTATTTATTATAACAAACTAATTCCTGTGACATGGATATGAACGACGAGGATGAATGTGTGTTTGTCTGCTAATTTGCAGCATTAATAACATATTTGCGTTGTCAAGAGCTGAAAGAAGCACAAACGTCCGGGAAAAAGACGAAGAAGGAGCCCAAGGTTCCTGTGGGATCGTCGATGGCTATCGGAAGCTAGAAGGCAGGAGCAAGGGCACTTTGATGCATTTCTTACCAGGGAACTCCACAACAAAGATATCAACACCTTTCAGAATTATGTGAGGATGCCCCAAGAACTATTCGACGAGATCCTTGAAAGGATATCTCAAGTCATCTCAGGACAAGATACGAAGTTTCGCTCTGCCCTTACACCTGGATTGAAACTGGCACTGACTCTGAGGCATTTGGCTACAGGGGACAATTACTCGTCACTCTCCTATGCGTTTCGGTGCAGTGAGGCAGCAATTTGTCATATGGTTCCTGAAGTATGCAGCGCTATTGTCCAGGCCTACAAAGACGAAGTGTTCACCGTTCCTGTGACACCCGATGAGTGGAGATATATCTCCCAGGAATTTGAAGACAAGTGGAATTTGCCACCCAGAGCCTGTATATGGCCGCGGCGTCTTTGTAACCTGTCAACCTCTTTGAGTAGAAAAAGGGATTTTGCTGGAGGAAGTCAATTATGAGCTCTTTTTCTTCTTCAGTAAAATTTGTTATGACCCTAGTGGCTGTTCTCTTCCTTGCACATTTACCTCCTTCTGCTACTTCTTCCTCATTTGTAAGGGGCGGGTCAACAGGAGCAGCGGATTCTTTTTGTCGTGCGGTTGTAGGCATGGACTTTCAGGTTGCTGTTCAACGTGAGCATCCTTTGCAGCGCGGAGAGCCTTTGTTAGGCGCTTTCTTGGTGGCATTATACTGATCGAGTGTTCAGACTGAAATGAAAGTTTCCTGAATAACACGGTTTTTATATACTCATCTTCAGACCGCGCGAATCATGTCAGACCGTACAACAACACTGGCCGTAACGCATCTGTCTGCAAAACGCAAAACACCGTAACGGGCCGGAATAAACACGTAGCAAAACGGCTGTCAATTATCATAGCTTGCCGTGGTAGTCTTGACAAAACGTAACAAAACGTAACAAAACTTGATAGAAACTGAACAGGTCGGGGAATGAATAGGATTCCCCTCAGAGTACGGACCTCTTTCGGGTTTTGTTACGGCCTGCTACGTACTGTCAAGTTTTGATGCGTTTAAAAGGTTCTAACACGTTCTCATTTCCGCCGTGGCTGCCGTGGCAAATTGTTTGACGTTTTTGCAACCACGGAAGCCCCGTTGTGTCACGTTTGGCTATCCCGTTCCCCTACGTTGCCTCACGTTTATCCCGTTTCCTCCACNATTTTTATACTTTCTATCCAACGATATAATTGGTTGAAAATGTTTAACGTGAGTGTATGTGATAGTCACCGACATTATATCATTTCATTTCATGTTTAAATAGAGCGCCTGTCGAATTTTTTTCCATTGTGTGATTATCAATGGTGTCATATTTCAGTCTCCAGAGGCTGTTAGCAGTAGAGCTATTTGTTGTTAAGAGAGCTAAATACCAAATACCTTCATTATGCTTTCTTTATGCTTGGAGCGTAATGCTTCTTCTGTAAGTACAACGCGAACACAATAATTTAATAATTAAGAAACATATATTCTATTCTTTGTGCATAGTAACATTGTAAAAACATATTCCATACAGAGTTTTAATCATATACTGACAGCTACGACACTTAATCACTATTGCTCGGATCTTTAACCTTCTTCTGTAAGTACAACGCAAATGTAAGCATAGTTGCATCGTTAACACATATTCCCTACAGAGTCTCAATGATTTACTGACAGCTACGACACATGAACACTACTATTGTATATTAAGTATTGGATTCACGTTACACGTTTTATAGAAGTTTTATGTTTAAGTCTACCAGTGAAATAATTGAGGTTATTTTAAACCAGTATTTATACGCTAGATAATATTATTTGTAAATAATAAACACATACAACCATTATATGTAACGTAACATTTTGGTCAAGTAATTACGAATTCTTTCATATATTTATGACTGTATGTTTGTCCTTAATTCTTGACAATGTGTTAGGTAAGGCTGACCATCAAACCGGAAAGTTCAAGGCTCGAAACATGTTTTTGTTTAAACCTTTTGAAGGCGGTGACACCAAAATTAATATTTTGTTTTCTGAAAATGTGCATTTTTTATAGTATTTTTTGTCTTTTTGTCTTGTTTTAAGGGATAATTGCTGTGCTTAGTGAGAGGTGTGGCTAGTCCTTTAACCGGTTTAAGCCCCCCATGCTTTGATTTGATCTTTTCAAAGCCGTTACACCACCTTTAATCATTTATCACGTATTTTGTTTGATGGATGTCATTTATCGTGTTATACTAGATAACGATATCAGTAATTACTCTCCTGATAATGATTATGGATTTTAATTATTACTATGGTCATTATACAAGGCATTAACGCAAAAGTACGCCGAAAATGATGTTTAGTGTATGTAACCGTTTAACCAGTATCTTCAAGAACTGTACGCGTGTTATTTATAGCTTAAGTACGCTTTATGGGCACAGAGGATTTCAAATGATTCGGGAACAAAATTGCACTCTACATCCCTGTAAAAAATATATAAATACGATAACGTGTTTGTTTTTCAAACACTTTTAAATTGTGCGTGATCTCTTATGAATAACTAACATTCTCTATATGCAGCTGAAGAATGTGAACAAATATAAGTCAATTTATGTATTCATATCAAGATATTTAAATCAGATATAAAGAGAAAGTAGTGTATTTTTATTGTGAGAATAATTATATCTAATAATAACGTCGCCATACATTTCAAAATATTGCAATATATCGTTACACCCCTGATGTCCACTTACTCTGCAGACACATTTAGACAGCATCAGCGGCTAATGTATACCGAATATGCGATGCGACAAAAATGCATCCAACCGTTATTATGGTAAAGCAATATTTTATCAACAGTATTTGAAAATTCATACAGTAACTATTCACTGAAAAATATCATTTAATACTATAATTTTACAACATATTTATGGACAGTTTGCTTTATTAGTTCAATCATGCTAAGATACTAATATACATTTTGCGGAATATTAATGCCCGATGTATCCGTATTCTGGCTTATCATTTTGATATCAAATACGATACGTTGCATGGTACACTTCAATAACGGAAAGCAACCAACGGATATATTTCGCGATTAAAGATACAATTAATTACAATAGATAATAATTTCAGTACTTCCCTTGATATTACAAACTATGTATTAACAGTTTTATCTAAACTATCAATTCAAGTTATTCCCAACACTCATTGAATGCGTATTATTTGAACAATCTTCAAATCGGGGAAAATCAGTATGTTTTGTGATACTTAACAAACGCTTGCTCGCTTGGGTCGAACACATTAAGGAAGGGGTACTATTTACTAGCAACCTTTTGACATAGATACGCCTCAGCAAACATAGTTTGATTCCAATCTTTCGTATAAACGTATTGTTTTTAAAAACGCGAATATATAAGATTTAAATGGCAACATTTTATTCCGTGAATCTTAAACCAACATATGAATATGAACGAGGAATGTTATATAAAATGTATTAACAGCCATTGTATGGTACCATCAGTCAAATTATAACGAATTTATGTTTTTAAAATATGTTTTAATTAAATCTCCGTCTTTCGTGTAAAATAAACGCCTTTCGAGTATAATATGGCACATCAGCAACCGTAGAACACGGTTTTGTTAATATTTGGCCTATCCCTTGGCGAGAACAGTTCGGTTCGTATATGTCCGAACAAAATATATTCCCAATTTGCTTAATAATTGCTTATGAACACACGTGCACTGAATATCAATGATGTTTTTGAAACTGCTTGGAAACATACATTTTATCAGATTATGTTTAGAAAATAAAAGTTAAGCTTGGTAAGCTAGCGTATTATCGTTTCTTTGTTGTGCTTGTCATATCTTCTGCAGTATTATCTGTATGTGATATATTGTCACATGTTATGTATAAAAGTGTCATTTTGAGTTTTAAATGTTAAACCATAATTGATTGTTTCATGAAGAGACTTTTTAGCACTAACTAACTTGTTCAACTTAAGTAAAATGCTGTAAGAATATTGCTTTGAAATTATTATTTTAAAGCAGAGACTGACAACATCGACTTTAAGAAAATGCAAAGTTATTCACTCAGTTTCGTTGTCTTTTGAGCCGGTTGTCAAACCAATGTGCGAGCACTATTTAATTTAATTGGAATAATACATACAATATTTTCTAGTTTTTCTGTGGGGTTTTTTTTGCGCACATCTCAACTGTTTATAGATCCCAATGCATTTTATTGACAGTTTTATGGCGATGACCTCAGATGTAATCAGATTTATTTTCAGTTCTATGGTGTATTCATTATCATGTATTGTATCGTTAATATGGCATTTTTAGGTGTTTCTTGTTTTTAATTAAGTCGAGAATAACTGATGTAAACAGATAGTAATGTACTTATAGTTTTTGTATTATATAATATTATGTTATATATTACTGATTATAATATCATTATTATAATTATTATTTTAAAAATGTATTATGACATATATTCATGTACTTATAATTATTGGCTTCTAGATGATCACCGTATGTATTTACTTTCTTTATATATCATATATCATATTTCAATACAATAGCATTTGTATATCATGTACTCTCTTGGACTGTATGTTTATTGCATATTGAATAAACCTTATTAAAAATCACAAGCTGATATTAAAATAAATGATGACTTGATCTGTAAGATCATTTTTTTTAACATAATGGATTAAGTAAGATACACCTACCAAATAGTGTACATTGTATATGCCTAAAATCAAACCAGTGAGATGTATACTTGATTCCATTTTCCTTCTGTTTGACTATATTTAAACCTCTAAATATATTGATAGTAACTGAAACTAAATATATATCATTTTTCAAACATTCTTTTATTGTACTTATATATTTATAAACGTAGCTTTGCATAAATATAATTATGAACACGCTACCATTTGGATCTGAATTTACTATTGTACATATCGAGCATTTGAATGGGAATGTTACAACACAGAGTCCTTATCATTAAAGCCTCTGACCATGACATGAAAAATATGTTAATCAATGCATATAAATGCAATTTAAAAGTGTGCAAAATTTGTCAATAAATGTATAGCTTAGTTAGCAAGTAATTTATTATTTTTCAAACGGTACCGCTTTTAAAACCGAAAGTAGGATTTCTACACGGATACGTCCATGTCGACAAACGCGATTATTTTTAAGTTTTAAAGCGCAAAAAAGAGGATTTCTACCTTGTAACCACCAGATATATTCAATACATATAGATGCAATTTGAAAGTGTGCAAAATTGTCAATAAATGTATAGCTTAGTTAGCAAGTAGTTTATTATTTTTCAAACGGTACCGCTTTTAAAACCGAAAGTAGGATTTCTANACATACAACCATTATATGTAACGTAACATTTTGGTCATGTAATTACGAATTCTTTCATATATTTTTTGAATGTATGTTTGTCCTTAATTCTTGACTAAGTGTTAGGTAAGGCTGACCATCAAACCGGTAAGTTCAAGTCTCGAAACAGGTTTTTGTTTAAACCTTTTGAAGGCGATGACCCCAAAATTAATATTTTGTTTTCTGAAAATGTGCATTTTTTATAGTATATTTATTGTCTTTTTTATCTTGTTTTAAGGGATTATTGCTGTGCTAAGTGAGAGGTGTGGCTGGTCCTTTTACCGGTTTAAGCCCTCCATGCTTTGATTTGATCTTTCCAAAGCCGCTACACCACCTTTAATCATTTATCACGTATTTTGTTTGATGGATGTCATTTATCGTGTTATGCTAGATAACGATTTCAGTAATTACTCTCCTGTTAATGCTTATGGAATTTCATTATTTCTATGGTCATTATACAAGGCATTAACGCAATAGTACTCCGAAAATGATGTTTAGTGTATGCAACCGTTTAACCAGTTTCTTCAAGAACTGTACGCGTGTTATTTATAGCTTAAGCACGCTTTATGGGCACAGAGAATTTCAAATGATTCAGGAACAAAATTGCACTCTACATCCCTGTAAAAATATATAACTACGATAACGTGTTTGTTTTTCAAAGACTTTTAATTAGTGCGTGATCTCTAATAAATAACCAACATTCTCTATATGCAGATGAAGAATGTAAACAAATATAAGTCAATTTATGTATTCATATCTAGATATTTAAATGAGATATAAAGAGAAAGTTGTGTATTTTTATTGTGAAAATAATTATATCTAATAATAACGTCGCCATACATTTCAAAATATTGCAATATATCGTTACACCCCTGATTTCCACTTACTCTGCAGACACAATAAGACAGCATCAGATGCTAATGCATACCGAATATGTGATGCGACAAAAATGCATCCAACCGCTATTATGGTAAAGCAATATTTTATCAACAGTATTTGAAAGTCATACAGTAACTATACACTGAAAACTATCATTTAATACTATAATTTTACAACATATTTATGGACAGTTTGCTTTATTAGTTCAATCATGCTAAGATACTAATATACATTATGCGGAATATTAATGCCCGATGTATCCGTATTCTAGCTAATCATTTTGATATCAAATACGATACGTAGCATTGTACACTCCAGTAACGGAAAACAACCAACGGATATATTTCGCGATTTAAGATACAATTAATTACAATATATAATAATTTCAGTACTTCCCTTGATATTACAAACTATGTATAAACAGTTTTATCTAAATTATCAATTCAAGTTATTTCCAACACTCAATGGGAATGCGTATTATTTGAACCATCTTCAAATCGGGGAAAATCAGTATGTTTTGTGATACTTAACAAACGCCTGCTCGCTTGGGTCGAACACATTAAGGAAGGGGTACTATTTACTAACAACCTTTTGACATAGATACGCCTCATCAAATATAGTTTGATTCCAATCTTTCGTATAAACGTTTTGTTTTTAATAACGCGAATATATAAGATTTAAATGAAAACATTTTCTTTCGGGAATCTTAAACCAACATATGAATATGAAAGAGGAATGTTATATAAAATATATTAACAACCATTTTATGGAACCATCAGTCAAATTATAACGAATTTATTTTTTAAATATATGTTTTAATTAAATCTCCGTCTTTCGGGTAAAATAAACGCCTTTCGAGTATAATATGGCACATCAGCAACCGCAGTACACGCTTTTGTTAGTATTTGGCCTATCCCTTGACGAGATCATTTCGGTTTGAATATGTCCAAACAAAACATATTCGCAATTTGCTAAATAACTGCTTATGAACACGCGTGCACTGAATATTAATGATGTTTTTGAAACTGCTTGGATACAGAAATAGTATCCGATGTTTAAAAAAATAAAAGTTAATCGAGCATATTATCGTTTCTTTATTGTGCTGTTCATGTCTTCTGCAGTTTTATGTAAATGTAATATTTGCTCACATGTTATGCTTACATATAACTGTATACAAATGCCATTTTTACTTTTTAATTAATCATAACTGCATGTTTACGAATAGACTTTTTGGTACTAACTAACGTGTTTAACTTTAGTAAAATGCTGTAAGAATATTGTTTGAAATTATTATTTTAAAGCAGAGACTGCAGTATCGACTTTTAGAAAATGCAAAGTCACGCTTTATACACTCAGTTTTGTTGTCTGTTCAGCCACTTGTCAAACCAATGTCCCAGTGCATTGTATTGATAGTTCTATTGCGATGACCCCAGATGTAATCAGTTTTATTGTCATGTCTATGGTGTATGCATTCTCCTGTATTGTATAATTAATTAGGCATTTTTAAACAGTGTTTATCGTGTTAAGCTGAATCTAGAATAACTGATGTAGACAGATAGTAATGTACTTTTNAGCCTAATTCAAAAATACAAGTATTACCGGATGCTTGCCGGAAACAAATATGATTGTCACTACACCAACGTATTTCCGCTTAGAATGATCTTAATTGTAAACAGATTGCTGAATAAGTGAGTTAGTATATACCAGGTCCGTGTGGTGGAGAATATATCAGCGCATTGGATTCAATGTATGAGAAACTATCTTGGATGATTTAACTATTTTTTTTTTATTACGCAGTTGTGCATTGTAGGTAATCTTGTGCATATATGACATAATAACATACACTTTTTGCGTATATATTCCGTCGCCGGGTGGTGTTTATCGTCGGAACCACGTTTTCTAAAATAGACTATTCTTCTTGAGCGACCGCTGAGATTAAAGGGGCATATCAATGATAAATAAGGTATCTATAAAATAATATTATCTTTTAGAAAGTATGTATTTATCTGTTGTTTGATACAGATGTTTCGTGTTTAATAAACGCTATATAAAATATGTATTTTCATTATTACACAAAGTTGTTATCGGAGACAGGCGCGCGAGAAATCACTAGTAATACTTAAGTCGCTATGAATAAAATGTACATGAAGTACCGGTTCATCTTGAAATGTATATGAAGTAGAACTATACACATGCCCACTATCGCGGGATTTTAGGGTATGAACATTCTAATTTAAGTTAATGATTTGTGTAGGCATGAGTTCGAGTATAGGAGCGTTTATATTAAAAAAAATGTGTTGGCACTAAATAATTGTTTTCTTAATGATTTTAACAATATAGCATGCTGACTTGATGAAGATTTGCTTGAAAAGAGAAAATATGAATTAATGTAATGCATTACTATATTTAGGGGGAAATACCGTAGCTATGCGCCTTTAAGGCAAAGTATTTTTTCAGCATTCACGTATAAATAATATAAATTTATAATATAGTGATAACACTCACCGCGGGTTTCGACGATAGATGCTGTTAAGCAGTATAGTTGTATTTGATATGTGAAGTACTGTGTTGTCTATCCAAGTGGGCGCATGTTTCCATTACAAATTCCTCGGATGTTAATACGTGTTTCGTTTAAGGTAATGTTAACAGACTCTCGTGATAATTTCCGTTATGTCATGAAAGCTTTTTGTAGTTTTTAATATAGAATATTTATTCTACAAGGTCGACATTCATTGCAGCTCCTTCATTTTGTTTTACGCGGATGTTTCGAATGTTCATTCAAGCCACATAACAAAAGTGATTGACGTACACACGTTCATCAATTTGATATTCAACATTCTGACTTTTAAATCTCTACTCTGCCTTATGTTCGTCGTTTACAAACAAAGCACATTTTGAAAACAACTTTTTTTTGTAAACCTTTATTTAGCATCAGCGTTGTCACTACATATAATGACATTTCCAAAGCATTTTATAATTACGAAGTGTATGCTTGTTAAACTAGATGAATATTTGATAGTGTTTCGTGACAAGCTATTGGCAAATCAAAACAAAACAATTGTTCAAGATAAGTTTCTTACAAATCAAAACTTATATGTAAATAAGGGAAATTGTTCGTAAATGAATGTTGGATGCTGTATGTTGAAATTATTTTATTGATACAGCGAGTAATAGTTTATCATTATTTTAATAACAAAGTCATTCCAATTACCAAACAAAGATAAATGAACATTTTGCATTAGCTGAATAATACAACATGCAATTAACACACAATTAAATGTGTGAGCATGAACACATTTCCTTGACTGCATAGATTTTTTTTTAGCATGTACAATGAGAAACTACTTATTGTTGTAACATTAACAAGTGCCTTTAAGGGTTTTTGTTTCGACGTGCGTAAAAGTTTAAATGAGATAAAACAAGGGGACATTCCCTTCGCTCTTAACGACGAGTACTTCCTCATATCAACGGTAATCAGTAGTTGTGAAGAACATAAAAAATAATAATATGAGTTCGCATTATTTGCAAATACACTTATGTTGTCTGCTTTATATATCGTCATGGATGTTTACCATAAGTTTCACTGTAAAGCGAACATAATCAGTAACATTGTTTGTTATTGTCTCATCCACGTGCACAATATATGAACAACGTATTTATTGGAAATAATAAACAAATTAATAATTTATAAACGGCGTATTTAGATGTGCATTCTATAAGCACTTGGAAAACCAATACATTTAAAATGGTATACTTAAATGGTGTTTTTTTTTTCTTGTTTATATTAGGTTATACGAAATCAACTGTTAGAAATCGGGAAATATATTCTATAACATCATTATAATAATATATGTAATTCCTCTTTGTTTTTTTTTAATTCACTGAAGGCGCTTGCTAAAAACTTCATAATATGTATATAAGTGTATTAGATGGATATATGTTATACAATATTTCACGTGTCTGTTAACAAATCGGGATAAAAATCAGGTGCGCCAGGGAAATGTTTTTGTTTTTTGTTTTTCATGACGAAGAAGCACATAAAATATATCGACTCTGTGGAAGTTTTTGGAAAATTGTGGTACAATATCATATTGTGTTCATGAAACTTGCGGAATCTTTACTTATTACACATACGACCTCTTACACGTTTAACATCATGGAATCAAAATATTGCCCATCATGTGCCTTCAAGAGATTTTTATTGACAAATGTTTCGTTGATCATTACAAAAGCATTGTTGTGCAAGTGAAGCTTTCTAAAATGGAATAACGTCCATTGCTTTGAAATGTCTTCTAATGCGGTGATCCCGGATTCAATTGTGTGTGTGTTTATTGTATGCTTGTGTTTTGGGTCGAGTGCTTTTGAGCTATAAGTCAGTGTTCGGCAATTGATTAGTTTTCTTAAATAAAGGACCACGTTCATGTTAAATGGCCAAGTGTTGCTGCAGTTTCACTTATATTTTTCACACTACACTCAACAAACAGTTCGATTTTTAAAGCAAACAAGGTTCTTTTATAATTTGATAAACAATTATTGCATGGATTATTAACATACGAATTCAATGGAATTTGGCAAATTGTTTTCTCGCAATGGCAGAGGTTCAACCTCTTTGCTTAACATACAGACCATGGGCTAAAACCTTAATTACATATAAATACTCTTTTAAATCGACTTAATTTTAAAGTTAATAAATGCATTTTTTAGTTAACTGCAAACCAATAAACATATATATGTGTAGTTAAATCATGTATACGTGAAACTCACTTGGAGGATTTTCACAATTGAGTCTTTCCCCCTACGTTGGTTTAATCTTTAAACTTATTTCCTTCTCAAACTAAAACTATATCTGATATTAACACTATTCTCACCTTCTTTAAAACGTGTACACATTGAGCTGTATTAAGTTGTGTTTCTGTACAATTAACTACAAAGCACGCGGATGTACAATTGAATGTAATGTGCAATAAAGCGGATCCAAAAAAGTTTCGATAATAAAAACCATTAATGGAGGCGGAACATAAAGCAATACAATTGCAAACTTAATTTGAAAGATAAACGTGCATCTATTTGTTATTCGTTTTGCTACTTCTTATAATGTGTAGCCGAAGAGAAACCTACAGACTTATATACGATTTTGCCGTGATCAGTTAACAATTCTCATTCGCGTATTGTTAACGGTTTAATGTTAAATCTTTTCACGATAAAAATCTACGACCTAAAAAGTACAGAATGCTGCTTCAAATAGAATTCGAGTTATCGGATCTGGTGGTTTAGAATTTTGTTTGTTATCGCATAAGAGGTGCGGTGGGGAAACGAGCAGGGGCTACTAAACAGGAGGTTAAGCTGATAAAGGGGTTATTTGGATCAGAGTGCCATAGTGCTAGTCGGATCAGGAGGTTCATAAAAAGGGTGTTTAAGGTTTGTTCGTATTGTCTGTTTATTTGCGAAGTGTACAGTTATGGTGACTGGCATGTGCTTCGTGTTTGCAACGTATTAAATTATTATTCAGTTGAATGTTTACAAACATATCAATTTGTAAAGCATATTTTATGTGTTTGTTTTGACCCGACCTTTCAAAAAAAACAAACAAACATTGAACTATTGCAACATGGTGCTATAATTATTTTCTCAATCATCCACCAAAACCTTAATATCTTGCTATTTTTTTAGAGAAAAAAAAACTGTTACCCGCTTTACATCGATCTGAAAAAAAATGGTCACACTCCCAGAATAATTTGCATAGTCTACATTTTTGGAAAGTATGTAGAAATTTTCTATAGTCATGTATTAATTTCATTTTGGGGAAACTAAAGACTATCATTTACATTGAACAATTATTTATTGAGTAAACAAACAAAATAATCATTTGATAACAAACTCAATGTTATTATACTATTCATATGTAAACTCATTAACATTAACATTATAGAATAAGCATTATCATCCGCCAGACTTCTATTTACTGTGTAAGGCAAGTAACGAATCGCACAACATTATACATATCTAAAGCTGGGGTTATCGTCATGAAACTGTCAATGCCAAGCCTGATTCAATCAGAGAATGCGATCCCAGTTTATTATCAAACTTAATATCAGCTTCCTCAGAACTCAGGATATGTAAATGGCTATTTGTAAAAAAAAAACGGAGTTGTATAAATTGAAACACTGGTTTTTTCTTCAACAACAAATGCACATAAGCCAAATGTTGGAAAGAAACATGTCATTTTAATTAATAAATAATACGGACAAACGCCCGAAGGGCGTTGACCGCTCATACATATAAATTCTGACCGCGTCATCTATTTTCGCGTTAGAAAATCATAGACCACTTGAGCAACCCAGATACTTCGACGAATGCTGTATCACACAAATATGCATACCTCAAGAAATATTACGTCATGGAAGTCATTATTGTGTAGCGAATTGTACTCTAAATTCTTGCATTACATGTTTTTCACCGCAAAAATACGCTTTTTTGCTTTAGTTTGTTATGCTTCCTGTTGCCTGTTTCACGGCCTTAAGTCATATTTCACAGACTGGTTTATTACAAAACGCGATAACTTTCGTCAACACAATTTTGGCAAATATAACCCGTCTAAAATATATTGCATGAATCCAGATTTCTTTCGAATTTATTTCATTCGATCTATTCGATATCTAATTGTTATTATTATCCTCGTAAATCAATAAACGCTTGTTTAAAAATGATGATTTTTAAAACATTATAGTCGGCATCTGTTTTCTCGCGGTATTTCAAATGCGCCACCCTACAGTATGTGCTGTTTACATGTCAGAGTTCGTGACCCATTCGCTCTAAGGAAGCAGTTTTGCATGTGATCACGAGCAATAATCTGGTAAGTTGCGATTGTTATCCATCAGAAACAAGTTTATTTACTAAATATATCGATATTGCGATTTAACTGTTTTGTATTTTAGCTTAGTTTCAACTTGTTTACACTTCGTCTGCTCGCACTTTGCCGGGGTAACATATCACTATATAAAGATTAGGCCTAAAACACCCTAATCTCTGTTGGATTTTCGTCCCAAAAATCTTCCAGATTGTTCAAAATTAAACAAAAAACTGGATTTTACGAAACGTCTGCATAATTTATCAAATTTTAAAATGTGTGTTCACTGTTGGTTTTCCATTTTTAGAAGCTGTTCTGCCAAGCGCTGGGCATCACACAAGCCATTCTATTGAGCAAAACTGACTGTTTTGGTTTCCAGAAATCAACAAAGGAGGGATTCCTGAACTATCAAAGTTTTTATCGAATAAAGTTTTTAGCCATGGTGATCTTGTTTATTGGTTTTGAAGGTTAACTTCAAAGGAACATTTGTGAACTTTTATAGAACTTTAGAGTCTATATATGTCTGTCTGTATACAAAAATCCGATATCGCATTATAAAGATCAGATGTGCAAACATTGTCAATGGGTTGTTTAATTATCCATTTGAAGGCAATTAACATGTTGAAGAAAAGTCGATAGTTCCAATGCAAATTTAGCCTTTATGTCGACCAGTNTTTTTAAATATTATTATACATGTATTAGCACAGATATAAATACATAACATAATTATTTTGATATAGATATCGTTTTGAAAACTGTAGAAGCGATTCAAAAGGGCTAAATAAATAATCCGTTAATATCCAGGTCAAGCAAGCGCTTCCACTTGTAGATGTTTAACTTTCACGTTTAAAATACGGCGATGTATGGGTCCGTACCTTTTTGGAATTTGGGACCGATTTCCTTTGCAAATAAGTTCATAATTATCAAAAAGATGTTTATTCTATTTTTTATTTTCTTTCTTTAGTATATCGATCGTTCAAAGCATGGCACTTCCGAATCATGTTATCTTAAGATTCTGAATAAGTCGAGGAAAAGTCAGAACGATACAGATTTTCAATACTGGGCCCCCTGACTCCGCATTTTAAACATGCCCTTGAAGCGTTCGATTTACACAGATCGTAGTCACAGCTATTGTAAACAACATGGCGGACATTTTAGAAAAAGACGCGAATAACAATTACAATAACAATGACTACTTCTATCAAGTTTCTTTTACAGTTTCTAGTCATACTATGATACCAGTGTGTTCTGATTAATGAGTTTAATAAAGTTTGTAAAACTTGTTATTCTACTGTTTTCTTCACAGATACATAATCTGTAAAATATCGCGGTACGTACCGCAATACAGTGTTGCTGTACCACGATATACCGCGGTACGCTCACGGCGTATCGTGACAGCCCTAATTGATAATCCTGTCAATCAAAATTGATTTGACACATTACGTTATTTTGATTATGTTAAATCAGTTTATGCTTGAATCAACAGCTTTAGTTGACTTAAGACTTTTGATGAAAGAACCTGTTTTCTGGGTAGGACCAGTACTTGGCATCTTAAGGGTGATCTAAAGAACGCTCCCACTTAAGGGATCAATACCGAGACCCCCAAGTCACTGAGCCGACACCATATCTACTACCCCGCAGCCACCGAACCAGCTTTAAATTCCAGAGGCTGAAAAAGCACACAATTATAAGGTATTAATTCTTAAAGCTTGGCAGATGTAAAACGCTTCTTTTCATCATGCAAAAAATAAGATTTATTTTGGCTGCGTTACTTTATTATTGAAACAATTATAATGTTTTATACACAATAATGTCCAAATAGTTATTACAATACGTGGTCAAATAATCAAATAAGCCTTTGCCCGTAAATTAGGTAGCACCTATTATCATATTACTTTAATAGGTGCTGTGCAACCCCATTAATCTTTCAGTGTACACAAAAGCTCATTGAATATAAGAAACATAAACAAGCGTTTACAACTACAAGGTTATTATAAAACGCCACACATGTTCCTGAATATTTCTTTTAGTTCTCAATAGATGGTGCAATGAATAATATATTCACAGAGTTTTCAGCTTAAACAAGCATCTTATTACCTTCTCATTGCCATCATATGTGATTTTACCGCACTTTACACCCAAATATGACGCAATGCCGTGAATTGCATCCGCGGTGTCAGCCATCTTGAAAGGGACCAGCCAATGGAGATTTTTTTTTATTATCATAAATCAACAGGAAACTTGACAGATCACGTTAAAACAACGTAAAAATTGTATTTACTTTAGTTCTTTTCATACATTATAAAGCAATAAGTTTAATTTATAATGTATTCTCCCTAAGTAGTCACGTGTTTGTCATGTGACGTTGACCTCATAGCTAAATTATATTGAATGCTATTTGCAGTTCGATAATGGAAGTAAGAGCAGACGAATCCGAGCGTTTGCAAATTCTAAACGCATTAGTTCAACGAAATGTATCCGCCGAGGAATTACACAGAATATTTACATTGGAATCAGACAGTGAGTAACTTGCTAGATAAATTATTTAAACCATAGTAGATCTAGAGGTGGGAACCCGAGGACAAATATGTTAGAATGTTTTGTATATGCCTATAAATCTATAATGATGAAGATTTTTTTTTTTTTTTTTTTTTTTTTTTTTTTATTTCAAGTATGTAGATATAGCGAAATAGCTCTAGATTGATCAACACAAACAATGTAAAAAGCTGTTAAAATCTTATGTATTTTTAGAATTAGTATTTGGCAAATATTTAGACTATGATATTACAAATTAATTACAAGTACCTGACAAGTCCGTAGATTTATTAAATTATTACATGATTCCACTTTTTTTGCAGCACCCTGTACCGTATGTTACCCTGTACCGTATGTAACCCCGTATAATATTGACATTTGGTTTGTTTTGCAAATAATGCAGCTCATATAGTTAATGAAAATATAGTGTATTGGTTTAGCTCTTGTTAATTATTTATCAAATAACTCTTAACTACACCGCAAATAAAACAGCATCATGTTTATTACTCTATTTTATTTGGGTTATTTACACGATTACATTCCCTAGCATTCCCTAATATACAGATATTGATAACGAAATTAATTAACTATGACCTCAATTACAGATATTGATAAAGAACTTAATTAACTATGACCTCAATTACAGATATTGATAAAGAAATTAATTAACTATGACCGCAACAGCCAGAGCGGTGTTGCGGGCCTATTTCAGTAGTGTGAGCCAGGCTACGACGGAATGTGTGTACTGGTAACATGGTGCGCGAAAGATTCTGCATCCAAAAACAAAGTCCTTTTGTAAAGAGCGAAACGAGTGAATGCGAATGTATTTTGAAATAATTTTTCATATTTTCATCAAACCACAACGTTCTTGCATTATTCATAATTTATTTAAGCTTTAAAAAAAATCTCACTGTACGGTTTTGAGTGGGAAAGAATCGGAGAACTGAGTATTAATGCGATAGCATTCTTGTAGTTTATAGTATGCAATTGCATATATGTTTTCTATCACTATCAGCTTATTATGTTATCAAAATGTTACATTATTGTCTTCTAATATGTGAACATATGTGCGTGAATTTCAACAGTTACACGCATCAAATTATAATTGGATAGTTTATGTATGGGTTACCCGTTAAGTTTTGGCATGAAGACTTCACGGATAGTTTAGGTATGAACTCCTCTTCGAGGTTTGGCATAGATGGAATGAAGATTGGGTACGGATGGCCCTTAGGGTTCTGGCTTGAAAATAAGGTGTGGATGGCCCTTCTGGTTCTGGTATGAGGACCTCAAGGAATGCGATAGTTATTGATTTGAATGGATCCATTTAATGATTAATAGGTTTGTGTCCAAGTTCTGTGTTCAGTATAAACACAATACTACAACAATACATACGCCTCTCAACGATTACATATCTGTAGCAGTTAAATTGCTATAAACGTCCATAAATCGATATACCGTGCGTTTAAGTATACTTTCAATACAATGACATAAAAGGAAAAGAGAGATAATTGCTCTGTTGATTTTTATAGTTTCCTGTTATTTTTAACGACAGTCATGTGATAAATTCATCAATATTTATAAACGTTTACAGTTGATTTGTTTTGCAGCAAAAAGTCAATAGTTTTTATCACATTTTAATAGCAAATAACCGCTTCTTGACTGCCGCGTTTTGTTTGACTTTGTTATCGATTGTTATCGCGAACAAACGATACATATCGACTCTTTGCGTTTCTGATTTATCCGTTTACAAACAAAACGATTTATAGCATCCGTTAATAATCAGCCATTTTGTACGGTGTTCAAAATAGGACAGACAGACAGACAGACAGACAGACAGACAGA
>VMBQ01003338.1:0-33539 GCA_007657795.1 Dreissena rostriformis
TCGTATTTTCAGCAGTTAATCACCCAATTTAGCCATAGCGTTGTTTTAATTTTAAAAATTGAAGAATGTGTATAAAAATTACAACATATTGCATGTTAAACATAGCTTATATGCTATATTTAATCAAATTACATTAGACAAGAAATAAAACGCGTCGCAAAAAATATGAGTGACGGCAGGATTCGAACCTGCGCGGGAGTATCCCAAAAGATTTCTAGTCTATCGCCTTAACCACTAGGCAACGACAACTTTACATTTGTACCTGCTTAAATAAGATATCCATAAGTAAACAGGTAAAAAGGCTCTTCAATCCTCGAAGAAATCGCGGGAATTCATTACAGTGGCGCTACCTTAAATGAAAACTTAATTGTCTGCAGTTTCTACTCGACTGGCATGGCATGTTCGTTAATAGTATCCGATATTTTGAAAAGAGCTAGCATTCGTCGAAAAACAACCTGCAGATCTTAATTAAAGCAACCTAACATTAAGTATTATATAAATGTGTTAATACTGTGATGTGAGATTCTCCATTCGTCAATTTAAGTGTATGGTAGCTAGAAAGAAAAAAGGTCGTGATGACATTTTATGTCAATTTGACCTTACCGATTTGGGATGCATGTCCCGGTACACATGTACATCTTTCGGAACAGTGCATTCTGACATTTCTGATCGAAATAAGTCGTTAAACATAAAGGGTTAATATAAATAAAACATTTAAAGTGAAATATTATAGCATGAATGTGTTCTGTGGATGCAATATAATGGAAACGCAATACACTTATAGTATTATCTCGTATTTTTTACTGGAGTACTATTTGGTAATAGGGACTTCTTATTGTTTATATGTGATTCTTCTACTAACGATGTATCAAGTAGTGTTCTTAACACTTAAAGGGACTGTCCACTAGATTTTGGCATGTATTGAAGCATTTCATTAAATGCTCTATATTGATAAATTCAAACATTTGACCTAAAAATCTGCAGTTAAAAAACAAGAATACAATTTAAAAAGGGAAAAAAAAGTAAACCTCATCAGGGCTCGAACCAGTGACCATCGGGGTCCTGGAGTAAAAACCAATTAGACCGCTCGGCCATCCTGACAAGTATGTAAAATAGCCGTATTTTATACCATATATAAGCAATCCTCGTAGTTTTACAAAATATAGCGACAATTACCAAATTATTCAATCGTTTCGCGTCGAACGACGCTTTATGATTTTGAGGTTTTCAAATCGTCAAAAGATGCATATAATGGATATTTAAGAGCATTGTAAATGGTCAGTATTACTATTTCCTCAAAAATATCATAACAAACGCGAAAATTTGCGAATATGAAACACCTTTTTTGAATTTTGTCAATTTACCAATCTGTTGGACGGCCCCTTTAACTGCTTATGCATTTTGACAATGTGACATGTGGAGGGTATTTTAGACATGGCAGTGGCAGTTCAAGTTCTTGTCTGGGGTTCAGGTGGATGTTCTAGTACTCGTTTCCGTTTGTTGTTTCATAATAGATTTTGTCTATGTAATTTGTCCCATTTTAAGACAAATATATGTGTTTATATATTTTCTTGAATGTTGATTAACTCATGTATTAATGTTTTTTTAAAGGCTGTTGTAAACTGCTGGATGGAACAAAAAAGTCTTTTGATAGTACATGGAAGTGTTATATAAGCCTGTAATAATTGCATGCTTCAGGCAATTATAACGAATGGCAAAACTATTTGAATATTTGATCTAATGATTGTCATTCAAATAGTTGCAATTTTGCATCACCATTTGAATATTGCAAAATATAAATTATTTGTTATAACCAATATTTTCCAACTTACAAAAAATATTTTTACTAAAGATATAGCCAGATTTCACTTAAAACTACAACATGGATTGATTTCAACGTTTCTGGTCTCGTTTCACATTTCAGAGACTTCTCTATGTTCCTGGTCTCGTTTCACATGTCAGAGACTTAAAAATGAGCCGCGTTCTGGGAAAACTGGGCTAAATCCATGTGCTTGAAGTGACGTCCGAGATTAGCCTGTGCTGTTTGCACAGGCTAATCAGGAACGCTATTTGCCTCTGTTATGGTATTTCTCATTAAAAGGAAGTCTCTTCTAAGCAAAAATCCAGTTTAGGATGAAAGTGTCGTGCCTGATTAGCCTGAACGCTTTACCCACATGCATTTAGCCCCGTTTTCCCATAGGAACACTGAGATTGAATATACTGGTTGGTATCAGTCGACACTCGTATCGTCGCCAGTCATACACCGGGCAGTAGATCAACTATCGCTGATAATGGTAATTTGCGACAAATGCTTTTAGATTTTGAAAACCAAAACAGCATGGTACAAAAGATTATACTGTCATTAAGCCTTACACCTAGTAAATTGTGCTTAAATTGAATTATAAAGTATTGTTTTACAGTGATCAGTGACTTTATTGATGAAAAAGTTTATTTTTTATAACTTTTTATACCTATAACAAGTGCAATTCAAAGGGGTACATCAGTTATTTTGTTTTAATTATACCAATTGTGTGAATATTAAAATATCAACACGGACTACTACCTCGCCTGATGTGGCCCCTTATGTTGTATGAGATAGCAACATCAACAGTGGAGGGTCTAGAAAGAACCATAAGCAGGCATCTTCGAAGATGGTTAGGGGTACCACCAAGCTTTACAAACATAGGTCTTTATGGAAGATCCAATCAGTTACAACTCCCGCTCTCATCATTAGTGGAGGAGTTCAAGGCATCAAAGGCACGGCTGGTGGTAACTCTGAAAGAATCCCGAGATGATAAGATCAGGAAAGCTGGCATAGAGACAAGAACAGGGAGAAAGTGGTCAGCCAGCCAGGCAGTGACCCAGGCAGAAAGTAGACTTAGGCAGAAAGACATTGTTGGAACAACCACTAGCGGGCGCCAAGGTCTTGGAATCTCAACATGTCCTAGATGGAGCCAAGCAGCCAGTGGGGAAAAAAGAAAAATGGTAGTAGATGAAGTGCGGAAGATGGAAGAAGACGAGAGAAGATCTAGAGCAGTAGCCATGAGTTCACAGGGAGCATGGACAAAATGGGACACCACACCAAGGAAGATGACATGGGACCAGATCTGGAAGTATGAGCCTTTGCGAATCAGCNTTATACAGTTTTTGATATGCTGGCTTCTTATGGGGACCTCCATCCTCACCATTTGATATACTCCGTTGTTATACAGTTTTTAATATGCTGGCTTCTTATGGGGACCTCCATCCTCACCATTTGATATACTCCGTTGTTATACAGTTTTTAATATGCTGGCTTCTTATGGGGACCTCCATCCTCACCATTTGATATACTCCGTTGTTATACAGTTTTTAATATGCTGGCTTCTTATGGGGACCTCCATCCTCACCATTTGATATACTCCGTTGTTATACAGTTTTTAATATGCTGGCTTCTTATGGGGACCTCCATCCTCACCATTTGATATACTCCGTTGTTATACAGTTTTTAATATGCTGGCTTCTTATGGGGACCTCCATCTTCACTATTTGATATACTCTGTTGTTATACAGTTTTGAAATGCGGGCTTCTTATTGGGACTTTTATGCTTTCACCATGTTATATGCTTCTTGATTGTACAGTTTTGATATGCGAGCTTCTTATGGAGACCTCCATCATTTCACCATGTGTTCGTCTCTCATGGACCAGCCCGCAAAACAAAGTTTGTGATGTGCCTATTATGTCTATGAACAGCCTTATAACCTAACCCTTTGTGCCTCTGTCCTTGATTAATCAATTGTTTCCATTTCTTATGCAAGGACTTTTCCTGGTCATTATGAGAATGGGAATTGTTAGTGCGGAAAGTCCACTGATTTGGGAAAACTAATTTTATATAATTGTTCATAATAATTCAAATTATTAGAACAAAATCATATAAATTATAGGTATACACTTTGCTAGATGTAATTGAAATAAAATTTAGATAAAATAATCATTGGAAACAAATTTAAAAAAAAAAAAGGGTATTTTTTTTTCAAATTGGATTTTTTTTCTCCATTTTGCTTTGGGAATGGGTTCGTTTAACAGACCCGTAGATACGCCAGGAAAAGGCCTGGATGCTGAATATTTGCAATAACTAAAGGAAGTCCTCACACGGAGTCATGGGTCACAGGAAGTGTTTATTTTGATAATACATAAGTCATTCCATTAAGTGTCTCATAATGTTCATGATATCCTGAATACCAAATAAAGGGGAGTATACTGGAATCACAATAGACACTGTCTGTCTGTCTGTTCGGACACTGTCTGTCTGTCTGTTCGGAGACCAAAAATATGTGTCTTGTTCTGAGAAAACTGGGCAAAATGCTTGTGCGTCCATTGTCATCCCAGATTAGCCTGTGCAGTCTGCACAGGCTATTCAGGGATGACAATTTCCACTTTTATGGAATTTTTTGTTTAAATGATGTCTCTTCTTGGCGAAAATCCAGTTTAGGCGGAAAGTGTCGTCCCTGATTAGCCTGTGCGGACTGCACAGGCTAATCTGGGATGACACTTTACGCACAAGCATTTTGCCCAGTTTTCTCAGAACACGCCACATATGTTCTTCAAGACTTTTCAACGTACAACGTGCATGCATTGTTACTCATGATGGGAAGTTATACTTAGAGCGATTTTTTTTTCATCATACATTAACAAATACAAAAGTCATGCCCCCTTTTCAAGTTTTACATTTTCTATAAAATCCTGCCCTTTGTTTGTTTGTTTTATAAATTCTGCCAGGAGCATATATATAAAATTTAAATGAATGTCAACTCGAAACATCATAGGTAGCTAGATCTCATTTGTGTTGGGNTGGGGGGGGGGGAGGGGATGCAGTACAAAATAACTCAAATTGTAGCTTCCATATGTTCAAGTTATTGCTATTTGCATATAACTGTTTTGAAACTTTTGTTCAACTTGAAACTTAAACTTATGTAGGTAGACCTCATTGATGTGAAGTTTACAAGAGCCATGCCTCCTACTTTCATATTTATAGAGTAACATGTGTATTGCCTTTTATACGTTTTTATACTTCAATGTTCTCCACAGCATATCTTGATAATTACAAGAGGTATCCGGTTTGAACTTATTATCAGCTGCGCTGTGTGAAAAGGGGGTTTAGTGCATCTGCGTTAAGTGTTTTCCCAGATTAGCCTGTGAAGTCCGCGGACTGCACAGGCTAATCTGGGATGACACTTTACACACATGCATTAAACCCCCTTTTCACAGAGCAGGACTCATATGTAGATGGATATCAATGTGGTTAAGTGCAGTGTGTAAGAAAAATCACTCCTGCTATCAAAGTTTCACAGTTATTGCCGTTTTTATGTTCGTGCTGAAATGTTTTCCAGGGCATATCATGACTATTATATTGGATCAAAATAAATGTTCATGAGTAGGAAGCTTGCATTGTTGGGAAAGTAGTTTTAACCTTTTGCATGCTGGGAAATTTGTCGTCTGCTATAATGTTGTTTGCTAAATTTCTAAAATTAGCATTTTCTTTGATTTTTTTTCAAAGAATACTATCAGAATAGCAAACAGTTTGGATCCTGATGAGACGCCACGTTCTGTGGCGTCTCATCTGGATCCAAACTGTTTGCAAAATCCTTCAAAATCCGGTTCCAGCGCTCAAAGGATTAAACACTAAACTGCTAATGCCTTTTGACAAAGTGGCATGTGGACGATAATTTAGACGTGACAGTTCAAATTCATTTTTGGAGTTCAGGTGGTTGTACTTGTACTCATTTATGTTTGTTGTTTTGTAATTTATTTTGTCCATGTAATTTGTGTTATTTAAGACAAATCTGTTTGTTTACATATTTTATTTTCTTGTATGTTTATTTACTCATTTGTTTATGCATTTTACAAGGCTGTAGTAAACTGATGGATGGAACAAACAAAGTCTTTTGCTAGTTCAGTGAACTGTTATCTAAGCCTGTAATACATGTATGCTTCTGTTAAATATTACGAATGGGAAAACTACTTGAATATTTTTATCTTATGATTGCCATTCAGATAGTTGCAACACCATTTTAATATTGGCAAATTTGTATTATTTTGAATACCCAATATTTTCCAACTTAAAAAACGAATTTGTGTCGTTTTCTGAGAAAACTGGGCATAATGCTTGTGCGTAAATTGTCATCCCAGATTAGCCTGTGCAGTCCGCACAGGCTAATCAGGGACGACAATTTCCACTTTTATGTAATTTTCCGTTTAAATGATGTCTCTTCTTAGCGAAAATCCATTTTAGGCGGTAAAGTTTCGTTCCTGATTGGACAATGATGACAATTTGCGCACATGCATTTTGCCCAGTTTTCTCAGAATGCAACACATTTTACTAAATATAAAGACAGATCTCATGTTTAACTATAAAATGGATGGATTTCAATGTTCCTGGTCTCATTTCACGTGTCAGTGGCTTGGAAATTAAATATACCACTTGGTGTCAGTCGACATTCGTAACCACCAGTAAAACACCAGGCAGTAAATCAACTATCATTGAAAATGGTGATTTGCAACTAATGCTTTTAGACTTTGAAAACTAAAACAAGTTGATACAAAAGATTAAACACACATTAAGCCATTACACCTTGTAAATTTGGCCAAAATTGAATTACAAATTAAGATAATTAATGTTTGATATCAGTGATACTGTATNTGATGATGTTGGTGACTGATGCAGTGACACCACTGTATTACACACATCTGATAAAATAAAAAATGCAAATATTCAAATACTGATTTTGGAATTTTAAGTAATCCCTATTAATTATACAATATCACGGCATAGAATCAATAATTTGATATTCCCTATAATATCACAGTTCAAAAAGATGTGTGTTGACTGCATTGGTAACATTAGCTTGATAAATGTATTACCAATACTTGCATTATGCTGATTATTGGTAAAATTATTATGGTAAGCTAAGGTTTTAATGTATTTCTTAAGGTCATCACGTAAGGTGTGGAAGGGTTTAGTTCCAACTTGCAGACAACATGCAAACATTCAACTCTTCAAATCGCTTTGTGCAATATTTGAATTGTTGTTTATTTTGTGTATTCACAACATGAGCCGCATTCTGGGAAAACTGGGCTTGATACAGTCAGCACAGGCTATTTAGGGACGGAACTTTCTGCTTTATGAAATGTTTCGTTTCAAGAAAGTCATCTAAACAAAAATGCAGTCTAGGCAGATAGTGTCCGGCCTGATGAGCCTGTGTGGACTTCAAAGGCTAATCTGGGACGATGTTTAACTCACATTCCAATGTGCGTAGCTCATATACATGCAGTAGTCGCCTATGTGCTGGGTGCTTCATAGGACTTCGCTAATCTGGGACGATACTTAACTCACATTCCTATGTGCGTAGCTCATTTACATGCAGTAGTCGCCTATGTGCTGGGTGCTTCGTAGGACTTCGCTAATCTGGGACGATTCTTAACTCACATTCCTATGTGCGTAGCTCATATACATGCAGTAGTCGCCTATATGCTGGGTGCTTCATAGGACTTCGCTTATCTGGGACGATACTTAACTCACATTCCTATGTGCACAGCTCATATACATGCAGTAGTCACCTATATGCTGGGTGCTTCATAGGACTTCGCTAATCTGGGATGATACTAAACTCACATTCCTATGTGCGTAGCTCATATACATGCAGTAGTTACCTATATGCTGGGTGCTTCGTAGGACTTCTCTTTTCTGGGATGATACTAAACTCACATTCCTATGTGCGTAGCGCATATACATGCAGTAGTCGCCTATGTGCTGGGTGCTTCGTAGGACTTCGCTAATCTGGGACGATGCTTAACTCACATCCTATGTGCCTAGCTCATATACATGCAGTAGTCCCCTATGTGCTGGGTGCTTCATAGGACTTTGCTTTCGCTAATCTGGGATGATACTTAACTCACATTCCTATGTGCTCACTCATATACATGCAGTTGTCGCCTATGTGCTGGGTGATTCATATGTCTTCGCTAATCTGGGACGATACTTAACTCACATCCTATGTGCCTAGCTCATATACATGCAGTAGTCGCCTATGTGCTGGGTGCTTCGTAGGACTTCGCTAATCTGGGACGATGCTTAACTCACATCCTATGTGCCTAGCTCATATACATGCAGTGGTCGCCTATGTGCTGGATGCTTCATAGGACTTCGCTAATCTGGGACGATACCTGATGCACATGCATCAAGCCCGGTTTTCCCAGCATGCGTCTCATATATTTGATGTGAATAACAAATGTTATTAAAGTTTGATTGATCAATTTTTACTGTTTATTCTAAATGCAAAATACGTTTGAATATGGGATTTTAAAAAGAAAAGAAAAGCATTCAAAACTTTCATACCATAGTTGGGCAATAAACAAAGGCCATCATAGTGATCATAAACTTCAATACAATATTTGAGCAATAAATAAAGGCCCTAATAGTAATTATAAACTTCCATACAATATTTGGGCAATAAATAAAGGCGCTAATAGTAATGATAAACTTCCATACAATAGTTGGGCAATAAATAAAAGCCCTCATAGTGATGATAAATTTCCATACAATAGTTCGGCAATTAATAAAGGCCCTCATAGTGATGATAAACTTTAATACAATAGTTGGACAATAAATAAATGCCCTCGTAGTGATGATAAACTTCCATAAAGTAGTTTGGCAATACATAATGGCAATCATAGTGATGATTAACTTCCATACCATAGTTGGGCAATAAATAAAGGCTCTCGTAGTGATGATTAACTTCCATATCATAGTTTGGCAATACATAATGGCAATCATAGTGATGATTAACTTCCATACCATAGTTGGGCAATAAATAAAGGCCATCAGAGTGATGATAAACTTCAATACAAGAGTTGGGCAATAAATAAAGGCCATCATAGTGATGATAAACTTCAATACAAGAGTTGTGCAATAAATAAAGGCTCTTCTAGTGATGATAAACTTACATACAAAAGTTGGGCAATGCATAAAGGCCCTAATAGTGATGATTAACTGCCATACAATATTTGGGCAATAAATAAAGGCCCTAATAGTGATGATAAACTTCCGAACATTAGTTGGGGAATTTATGAAGGCCCTCGTAGTGATGATAAACTTCCGTAAAGTAGTTGGATAATAAATAAAGGTTCTCGTAGTGATGATAACTTCCATACCATAGTTTGGCAATACATAATGGCCATCATTGTGATGATTAACTTCCATACAATATTTGGGCAATAAATAAAGGCCCTAATAGTGATGATAAACTTCAATACAATATTTTGGGCAATAAATAAAGGCCCTAATAGTGATGATCAACTTCCAAACAGTAGTTGGGCATGCAATAAAGTTCCTCATAGTGATGATAAACTTCCGTAAAGTAGTTGGGCAACAAATAAAGGTTCTCGTAGTGATGATAACTTCCATACTATAGTTGGACAATAAATAAAGGATGTCGTAGTGATGATTAACTTTCATACAGTAGTTGGACAATAAATAAAAGCGCTCAAAGTGATGAAAAACTTCCATACACTAATTGGAAAATAAATAAAGGCCCTCATAGTGATGATAAACTCCCATACAGTAGTTGGGCAATACATAAAGGCTCTCATAGTGATGGTAAACTTTCAAGCTGCTGTTTCTACTAAGACTGCTACTATTACTTACACTTCTACTACTAAAGCTGCTTCTGCTGCAAAGTACTACTGCTGATTCTATTGCTGCAACTATAACTTCTGTTGCCGCCACTTCTACAAAGTAATACTGCTTTTGCTATTGCTGCAACTATTGCTACTACTACTACTACTATAACTGTTGCTGCTTCTATAAAGTATTATTTTGTATTTTAAACAGGATTGGGACGTGGACGACAGAATGTTCAGGATTATGGAACTACATGTACAATGCCTTAAAATGCAAACGGCATTGAGTCTTAAAAACTATTACGACCACATATTTACTAACATTTGAACACAGCCAGATGAACAAATTTTATTTCAAACATTTATTTCAAAAGCAACGTAGATTTACAAAAAAAAAACTACAACATACACTGCAGATCACATCACAAACAATATGCAAAAAACTAATGTAAGTTCAATAGTTCTTACATATATCTATCAATGGCAGCTGCTATAATGGAATCTAAAACCTCCTTAGCATAATTTGCTCGGGAGCACATTGACTCTGAATATAACATGTCACGTTAAGGCCTCTATTAAAACTTGCTGACATTAACTGTCAAGCCAAGGCACTCTTAAATCACCGTCTGTTGAAGCAGAGTTCCCGTATTATAATGTCATCACATGCCATTGGACAGCCAGGTTTGACTTAGGAGCCAGCTGTACTCCTGATTCTTATGCAGTGCTGTACATATGGGCTACTTTTATGGAAATGTTCGTTTAAATAAAGTCTTGTCTAAACAAAAATCTAGCAAAGGCAAATCGAGTCGTCCCTGATTAGCCTATGCGGACTGCAGATGCTAATATGGGACGGTGCTTAACGCACATGCATTAAGCCCGATTATCCTATGTGCTCAGCTCATAAACATGTAGAAGTCGCCTATTTGCTGGGTGCTTTGTAGGACTTCGCTAGGGCTTGTCTATGTATCCGGTTGTATCAGAACAAGTATTGTGTAAGACTCCATCATTTGACCCCAGATCCGTAGTCGGACGTCCTAACCACAAGGCCACGGCTGCGTATCAATGACCGTAAATGTGGAATCGTTCTTCTAGAAACGTGGGAGCTTAAGCCCGGTTGCATTTCCCAATAGAAAAACTTGTTGGGGGTTCCAAAGCTAACAATCATGATATCGAAACTATTCTTTTAGTTTGATATCTTGATAGATTATGGCGTAATTTCCGTCTGCGCTGATTTTTGCCTTACATATCGTTTGACCTTGACCTTCCCGCGTCCATGGCTACCGTCCGGATTCGCCACCCGCGCTGACCGCTTTAACGAAGCGTCGATTCCGCGGAACTGAATCAAATTCGGAAACAGGTCATCCGGTGTCACCCTGCCGATTGTGAAAGGTTTCGAGCTGTCGCTAAGGTACCCAGAGTCGAGTCGTTTGCTTTTTCGCGCTGAAATTGATAACATATCACAAGAAGACACGTGGTCCCCTGTCTGCAAAGTCTCGAACGAGGTGTTCGCATAGGGGATACTGACGTCATCGTCTTCCGAGTAACACGTGTCACTTTCTGAGTTACAATGCCCACTTGCTACCACCAGCGTCATATTGTTCTTAATTTCAGAAGCTCTTTTTCCACAACCAGGAGCGTCTCTTCCACAATCAGTAGCGTCTCTTCCACAACCAGTAGCGTCTCTTCCACAACCAGTAGCGTCTCTCTTCATTTCGCTCATAGGAACATACCCGCAGCTATCCACTTTCACAACGGGCATCTTAACTACATTGCTTTCACTATTACTGCCCTTAACACGTTTGTTGTCAGTAGTTACCGTGTCATCAATGTGTTCTTCTGTTTCAAATGCCAGATTTGCATACACTTTTTCAGCTGTGTTATCACTTATTTCAATAGGTGTTACATTTCCTGTGTGTACATAAACATTGTTGTCGTCTAAGTCACTATTGTCAAAACAATTTACCGGAGTTGAAACACCGGCAGATTCTGATACCGTGCACAGCTTCTCCAAAGTACCCAATTTTCCAATTATTTTTGTCTTTGAACTTTCTTTTTGAAAACCACAATCAGGCGTATTCAAGTGATTCTGTTCACATATACTAAATCCTTGGTCCTCCTTTTTAGCTGTGTTCATATAACAACAGTTGCTATCCTTTGCAGCATCAATCTGTTCCCCAACAGGCGTGATATAACAAGAAGGTTCTACGCAGTCATGCTCGCGACCACTCATTGTTTGGGCAATCTTCGTCGCTTCTTTTGCAGCCTCGACATCCTTCACGTCCGACTTCGGGTATTGCGCCGACAGCTGATATGTCACGGTCGGCTTATTCTTTAATGTATTCTTGTTTACAACTAAACTGTGCACTTGAAGCCTGTCGAAGGTTTTCATCGCACCAGCACTGCTATCCTGCGGCGTAAGAACAGGTTTAGGAGCATCTAAATGCGAACTTGAGCCAGTCGTCTCGATAGAGTTTGGTGTTTCCTTAATGCTATTGTAAACCCCAGACTGTCTTAACTCCCTGAGCTCCCTCGGCAGGGGACGCTGCTTGAACCGTTGGATGGACTGGGGAATGCTGGGGAGGGGTCTGGAGATCATCCTGTTGTAGAGCTGAGTCATCTTCCGGGAGAGGCCATGTTTGAAACCTGAGTTCTCATTGGTCGGGCAGCCTACCTGAACTTCGTCATCTTGAGGTTCATGCTTACGACGGAAACGTCTGAAAGTACAGAGTAATAATAAAAGCGTCTGTGTAACAGGTTTGAAGAACGGATTGCCTTTTTTTTAATTATTGTCTGTTACGTATACGTATATTGCCTGTTCAATTACTACCCAGGGAGGCGTTTCATTAATGATTGCAGCGCAGTTGCAATTGCGTTTGCAAAGTTGCAACTTTTTTTCATCGATTTGCAACTCATGGCTGAATCCGTTTCAACAATGCGGTTGCAACTTTCAATAGGTTAAACACCACTTATTCCGAAAATCGTGACGTCATTTACGCGCGTGTCAAACGAACTATAAACAAAAATGGCGTCTAGAAATTTTTACTGGACTCGCGAAGAGACAGACGTCCTAGTTGACGGTTATGTCCAGTATCGGGAAATTCTTTTCGGAAAAAACTCCGAAAAATTCACAAATTAACACAAAAAAGAGCAAGACGTTTTTCGCTGTTTAAGAATCGTACGTATTGTTTTATGCAACTGTGTTCAGTTGACAGCAGCTGTCAATGGGCCACTGCGGAGATTCTGTGTGTGAAATGTTTAATTTATGTCATTTGTTTAAGTGATGCGCGCAGTTTGGGTTGCTTTGAGTGCAGTGAATTTATAGTTTGTTTGTTTAGAAGAATGCATCGTTCGTTCTCCCATTGCAAATGCATCGTAAGACTTTGAGCATTATTATTATGTGTCTGACAGGAATGCATTCATTTTCCTCGTTTTTAATTTTTGCCTCGTTTACATATTATTATATTGGCTAGTATTACAATGTCTGTTTGATTTTATCTTGCTCTCCCGCTGGCTTAATTTAACTTAAACGTGTCTATTAAACGAGCCCAAGTAATAGTAATGTTAAATTTATGTTGATTGTTAAATAAAAAGCCAATTCCGTCTGGCCATATGAAAAGAAATATGACCGTGCGTCATTTACAACGAAGGTAGTGAACAGTCTATAATGAAAAATGTGACAGAACATTGTATGCCATGCACATAAATTAATGGGTATAGAATTACAATTTACACAACAAAAGAAAATTGTCGTTGTGCGAACTGGATTGGATTTTGTAATTTGTATACACTAAATGCAGTGTTGCGATATGAATTTTCGTCGCGACATGTCAAATATCAAAATAGCATAATATTTATCCAATTACTTCAATTGACATGGAAATCACACATTGAAATGTTTGAATCGGAAAAAAAAACGAAGACTTTTTTCGTGGAATTGTTTGTTTTATGGGCATATCTAATAACAATACTTTTTCGCCGGACTGTAGCGAAGGCACTATTATTCACTACTATAAAATGAAACAGATCATAAATTTCCGGGCTAAAAATTGCCTGTGTGTCAGGAGGTATGGAGTGTCCTCCCTGAGTCCCACGGGATAAATCCTGCCCAACTATTTCTACTAATTCTTGGGTCGTAGCGCGGTCAACGCGATACCTGGACACAAATCCATGTCGCGAATATTCACGAACTGAATTCGAGGACGAAACAGTCTTCTATTTCGCCGATTCCGTCGCTGTAAGCGCACATACGCGTCTATTTCGACCATTTTGTCAACAGTTTGCAACACCTTACAGGCCGTTGCAAACGCCCAATACAAATTTGCAACCAGCAGGTGCACGTTGCAACTGCAACTTTTTATGAAACGGACACAAGGTTGCAAGTTGCAATTATTAGCAAATTTGCAACTGCAACTGCGTTGCAACCGATAATGAAACGGCCCCCCTGTACATCAAAATGTAAAAGTGTTTTGGTCCGATATATATATCTTAGGTGTATAAAAAGACGTTCCGCATTCCAGCCAAGTAGTTACTCGCACTGAGCAACACGATTCTAATATTATTTAACAACGGACACTTAAAATTAATTAAGCGTCGAAAATCGATTTCGTGGCGTTGGTTACCTGGCAACGCAGAACGCCAGACAGGACATGATGACGAGAACAAGGAGGCCGGATGTGACTGCAACACCAATCATGACTGAAATGTAGGAAAAACACTAATAATAGATATACTACCAAATAAATAGCGTGTATTTGACAGAGTTCTATAGACTTGATAGAAATCGTGTGCACATGTGTTGTTTGGCATGTTGCCAAGTCACAACCCCCCCNAAAAAAAAATGAAATAAATTACGTAAACGATATACAAAAACTATCAAAATCTCATAAAACTAAGTCACTCAGGTTTCTGTAATTTTTGATATATATTTTTTATACGTTTTTATCCCAAGTGATTTTTCTATGGTCAAACATTATCGTTGTAAATCTACCAAAAACAAAAAACAAATAGCGCTTGAATAAGTACTGAATCCGATAGATATAGTTCACATACAAAATTGTATAACCATTTACAAGAAATATGATTCTCTTATGATGTAAGAATAGAACCAATTTTCGTACCAACTATCGTTTGAATCTTGAAAGGAGTTTCTTTGCGAAATGGACCGATTCGGTTGCGACACAAAACGAAAGTAAAAAATATATCTGGGAGAACGAGGTTTAATGCATGTGCTTAAACTGTCGTCACAGAATAGCATGTCCAGTCCACGCAGGCGTATCAGGGACGAAACTTCCCTCTTTTATTGTATTTTTTGTTTAAAGGACGTTTTTCTTAGTGAAAATACAGTTTAGGAGGACAGTGTCGTCCTTGATTAGCCTGTACGCATATGCATTAAACCCCGTTCTCCCAGAGTGACTCATATTGTTTACGCTCGTTTTGTGCCGAAATAGAAGCGGTCCATCTTACAAATAAACTCTCATTGAACTTAAGATTCACACGATAATTTGGAAATTATCGCCAGGGGCTTAACACAATACAGGTCACATGATTGTATCGCTATTCAGTAATAAAGGCAATTTGGGTTGTACCAATCTTTTGTCTACACCATGTTTTTTCATGCGAAACCGTCAAAACATTGCACGCGCTGTTTATTTATTTAAATGATAACTGATTTTTATTGTGTTTAAAAAACAAACAAGGTTTAAATGTGCTATGTTCCTGTTTGCCAAATCTTATAGCATTTTAGCATGTTGTTTTGCAATGATATTTGTTTTAAATTGTTCTTTGCCTATAGACCGGAGATAAGCAAGAGGCATGCTAGAGTTTTTAACAGACCAGGCCACATCTGAATTCAATCTTCATTACCTGTTCATCATACAGATGTTTACTTACCAAAACGCATTGCTTTATTTAAATCTAACTGAAATGTTTCATCCAGCACAAAGTTCCGCATTTTTACGAACCTGCTTTTTTGTTTGACCTCTCCACGCTAGATACGGTGACGTCGGAAGTGACGTCGGGCTGCGCGCTGGAGGTGCCCGTTGTAGCTTCCGTTGTAAGCGCAATACCAACGCTAGGTTCCGGAAGTTGACACGACAGAGTCAGTTTTGTACCGGGTTCTGAAGTGGAAGAATAAATAATGCAATTAAAATCGTAAAAACATAGCACTTGCAGCTAGTTACGAGAATTTAAATGACGCAGATAATATTTAATAGACTGCCCATATATGTTGCCTTTATAAAACAAATAAATTATACTTGTCATTCATATACCAATATTAAAAACAACAATAATAACACTGCAAAAACAACAACTATCAACAACAACTACTACCTATACTTCTTCGACCACTACCACCGCCACCGAAACAGCTACTAAATCCTCTACTATAAATCTCAAACAATGGCGTCAGAATTCAAGTTAACATTATTTTATGAATGAGCAACACGTATAAACCCTATATCAGCTTACGGAAAGCAATTAATTTGAAATGCGTGTTGCATTTTAGTATAACATTGTTTATGTTCCGCACCGATTTGATTTAGCTTTTTGCGCAAGACGGATGGACATTGGTGTGTGTTAGACATTCAACAAAGGTTTCTTTGTAAAATAATGATGACACTTTCATTGAAGTTGAATTTTGACATTTAAATTATACAGTAAGTTGTCATTCCATGTAGAATATGATGTTCTTGTACCATAAAACAAAAAAGTTCTATTTTTCTTTCGTTATGCTGATTTCAAACAAAAACATTTAGTATAAATCCCATGTTAATGCGTCATAGCTAACGTTTGTATGCCTGAACTTGTCAAAAGTATGGTATTTTTTTTAATAAGCTTGCTTTTTCTTTGCATCCGTAAAAAACGCCGTTCATTTTTACATTTGATTGAATTTGTCGGATATGTTCGTTTTTTTAATTAGATGATTTTATCTTGGAAAAATAAGTGGTAAAATTTAGAAAGCATCTACTTTAACATAAAAGTAACACGTCTTACACTCATTAGAGAAACTCGTCTAGAAGTTCTAAATGTCTGCGTATGAAACATATTCGTTTGTATCAAAGCGACAAGTAAAAAAAGTCTTCATTTGAGTTTGAACATTTCCTCATTTTATGGCTTCGTTAATTTGATCTTAAGTACACATTTCATTGTAAATGCATCTCTGCAGAGTTAAACTAAGCAAGTATCGTATATATATATTACATTTCAACTATCTCATCTCACTAAAATAGAGTATACTCTGAGATGGCAAATGTAACGCCTTCCATACCTGGTGCTATATAGATCACGTACTCGTCGTCTTGAAGCTGCTCTGTCGACGTCTTGAGGATCAATCGGACCTGCTGACCCGCCCGGATTCGAGACAGACTCTCCCTCGAGTTCCGGCACTCAGAAAACGTGAAGTTGCCGGCATCTGTAACGATGTCGACCTGTTTATTACATCCCTGCGATGATACGGCGACTTTGGGCCACACGTGCAGCAATTCGATGTCTTCCTCAGATGTTATGGTGCAGGTACAAGTGAAGTCGCCGCTGACTTGAGCGTCTTTTATGACGTCTTTGATGACGCGAGTAGAGGCGTTGGAATGCGCTGACAAATCTTCGTGGTGGTCATAGTAGCCGTAGACTTTTTCTTCGTGACAAAACCTCACACCTGGTAATATAGAAAAGAAACATATTTAAGAGGTAAGCATGTATCTCAGATTGAAACAATAATAAGGAGAAGTCGTGATTTGCTTAATAAGGATGGTCACGCTCATTATTTTACACAACTGCATCTAATTAAAAATTAATGCGTTCATATATTAAGTCAATCTATCAAGNTATATAAATATATATAGTAAAAAGACATCTTAGTTTTTACCCTTTGACATATCTCTAGATCTAAGTTAACCTATTTACAAACTTTTATAGATCGTTGATTATTGGGCACATATTTGTCCGTAGATTTAGCGGAATACATGAACAGAAATAGTGCTGAGTCATTTTAATAAATTAACACTGCTGACTCCGAACCAATGTTTTAAGTTTACGATCATAGCTGAACCAAAATATTAGATCCATCAGATGTGTATACGCCATTAAGTCAGACTCAACCTTACAATTGATGAGGTATTGATTGGGTATCTTAGCAGAAATATGAGAACATAAAAAAAAAACATTTCTTTTTTTAGAATGTCTATCATTCTGCCTTTGGATTTAATTAAGATTTTGTTAAACACAATTACACATAGCTGGTCTTAATTTAATTTAGAACATGATTTTACAAATAGTTATCAAGCAAACATCAAAGAGCGTTATATTATAAAAATAGTAAATTATCGTTAAGACAAGCTTTTATGAACAGTCACTAATTGTTATTTATCACCTATCCAAATTATTGCCAAGTGATTTTCGGCTTATTAGTGATGCAGCACTTAACCTGTAGTAGTTAACTTAAGTTGGCTTAACCAACGCAGTGGTTGGTAAACGCGCTTCTCACCTTGGCGACAAATTATTTGGTTTGTGGTGACCATATTAGACAAGTAAAGTATATTTTATTATTGGCTTTTAATATACAAAGATAAACAACACATGAATGATGACATTAAGTTTGGTTGACATACTCTTTATATGTGTCCCAACATATGACATGCCATGGGTGCATATGTGTCTATGACATATATTGTATATGGTATTTTACATCATGCAACTATTTTATTTAACTACAGTGGAGTCATTTTAAGGATTGATGTTTAAACAATAAAAGGCGTGTTCAATATAGTGCATTTCCACTTATGTTTTTGAAATACTTTTAATTTGGGTATACCATGGTATGTAAAGCATGGCAAAAAATGCGAGTCATAACACAAAAGAGCTTGGTATACTCAACTGTCATACATACAGATGCAGGCGTCTGCAGTAAGAGTTTTAAACGATTTTTGCAATGTATATCCTTCTTATATTACAAACAGCCACGTCTAGAATTCTTAAGTGATATGTAAATGTGGGTAATATTAGTAACACATATGTTATTTATTAACATTTGTTGATATAAAACGCTACATTTAATTGAAATAATCCCATGCCAAAAAAGGGTAAAAATACTTAACTTTATTTTGTTTAAAGGAATAGATGGTTAACATGCAAATATATATTATAAGCGGTATTTTCCATCACCATTTTATGAGGTATAATTATTCTGCATTAAGTCGAGCACAGGTGTTAATTATTCCAGAAGGCGCATTGCGTGATATTTAAAGCATGATAATATTTTAACATATGTCACATTTCACATGTTATATCGAATTACTATACAGAACTATACTATACATTTTATACAGCTCATATAAATGATGCATGTTGTTGTGAATTTGTAAAACAATTTGAGCCTCGCTCTGTGAAAAGGGGTTTAATGCATATGCAGTCCACACAGGCTAATCAGGGACGACACTCTCCGCATAAACTGGATTTTCGATAAGAAGAGCCCTTTACAAAAAAGCGGAAAGAGTAGTCCCTGATTAGCCTGTGCAGACTGCTCATTATTCTAAATTTATTTCAATTTCATCATTTTCAAACGTTTCTGATAAACAAATTGAGTCTATCGAACCTAATATGTACTTACAGGCAATATTGGATTTAAGGTTAATGCTTTTGTATGACTATCGCATGGTCATAAAAATCGCCTGTCACACATAAGTAAATCGTGGTTTGCGAGTCACAGCTTAAATCTTTCATCCAAGCGATAAGGGCTGAGAGCACAGCTGAATTATTATGTTATGACCCGCGTAGTCTTTTTAAAGCTCGCATATTAGCTTGACACAATGGCATACTAATTATTTGTAAATAAGACAGCGGTTAGAAAAATACAATTCATTAACAATTTATTTTGTTCCGCCTTCGGAGTATTACCGCTATTGGCCACTCGACTATAGCACGTGTTTTAGCTCCAAGCAACGTTCTTAGAGTTCAAATAAGTGACCGTTTGTTTTGCGTGTGAATCTTTACTTCCTACTCAATTACTGATTAACGTTTTATGATACTGTTATGTTACGTGGAAATGTTTGATATTTTTTAATCAACTCAGACCATTGTGTCGCGTTCTGAGAAAACTGGGCAAAATGCACGTGCGTAAAGTGTCGTCCCAGATTAGCCTGTGCATTTCGCACAGGCTAATCTGGGACGACACTTTCCGCCTAAACTGGATTTTTGCTAGGACGAGACATCATTTAAACGAAACATTTAATACAAGCGGAAATTGTCGTCCCTGAATAGCCTGTGCGGACAGCAGTACTCTGGGATGACAATTTACGCACAAGCATTTTGCCCAGTTTTCTCAGAACACAACATCATTGAGTGAACAGGTCATTACGTTAGAACAAAGGCATAACACGCGTTGGTCGTTTTCAAATTACCGACTCAGTTTTTGTGCCGACCCTATAACTATGCAATGGAATATGTGATTTTCAATTCGTCGATTGAAAGAATTTCACAAAACCGGGAAGATAGAACTTCGTGATGACATATCATGTTTAATATGAAGTAGACAATATAGAATGAACACGTTGGGAACCAACATTTGACTTTGCTTAATAATTTATGTAAACTGAAATTATCAATTGCATAAGCATGACAGTTTAATTGTATAATATTGCGGCAATTCACATTACTATCAATATAAATAAGCCCCTCTTTTCCAAAACCTATCTCTTAAACGTCTTATAAGCCATTTGATGTCGCCGTCCCGTAATTCTGATTTAAATACGAGATATTAATAAACGTCTTCAATGAAGTTCAAGATAACTCATTATGTGGTTATATGTTACACTGCATACATTGAGCTGTAAAACTTAGCCGGTATGTTTATCATCATCCCCAACGTTACAAGTTCCCCAAGTTCATCGAGCTAAGAACTAAATATTTCAAATAAATTATAACACCCGTGAACAAAGTCGCTACTTTGAATAGTACAGCCATTTTTAGATTGGAACTCTTCAGTATAGACAAATATATATTAATAAACGTGTATGGACAGATCCTTGGTATAGTATAGACTTAGGGCAAAGCTATCCTTTGCTGAAAGTCGAAACCCATGTAATACCGGTATTTTACTATGTTATATATTGTATATAGAATCATTTTGGTAACTATTTGAACACGATCACACGCGTTTAGTTATACAGTACATATAATGCGCATGTGAATAAATGAATATGCATTCCGCTAAATACTAAACAAGAACGAGGAATTGCTAACTGAGGATTTTGACAAGTTGTTGTTGATGTTGTCGTTGTTTTAAATGCCCGAAAACATTGCCTTTTCCGCTTCTTATGTTATTATTTTAGCTAATAAGCTTTCCTGAACAAACAGTTCTCGGTGTGCTAGTGATGTCGTAGATTGGTATTGGATACTCCTTAAACTAAAAAGCTTGAAGTTGCAGCATCGATAAATGCTAATTTCTTCCCATGTTTCGCGCTCAAGTAAGTCAGGCAGGCGCACTTGGAAACATCCGGATTATCGGCTAATGCAGTCTCAGGAGCGCAATGACCTAATGAACTTTGAAATACATAAACACTTCGTATACCATCAACAACATGGGTGGCTACCGCAAAAATGACCATAGGTAACTACATTGTACTTGTATATCTGTTATCATAACTGTACACAGCTTTCCCAATTGGGGCCACGCTATTATGGTTGTTTTTAATAATAGACATACTCGAAAAATGAGCATTCGTAAAAGTTGCCGTTTGTTCAACGAAAAAGGCTGATACATGTATTGCGATTTTGCATTGAAGTTTTCTCTGTGTTTACTCATGTTTCCTTTAGTACGATAATGTTCAGCGGGCCATTAAGTCCTAGTGATAAATTTTATTTCTGTACATCGGAGTTTATTTATATTACATTTTAATTTATGTTAATGTTTTATTCATGCTATTGAAAGTGGTGTAATATACATTATTGCACCAAGCAGGAAGATATGTGTTGACAGCTACTGCAGTTAAATAATAAAAAAATGTCTGCAGTTTCTACTCGACTGTTTTCGCGTAGCGCTGGTGTCGTGTTTGTAAATTATATCCGATATATTGAAAAGATCTAGCATTCATAACCTGACATTAAATAAAAACAACCTGACATTAGGTATTATATAAATGTTTTTATAATGTGATGGTACATTTGATTCTCTATCCGTCAATTTAAGAAGCTGGCTATTGCTGCTACTGCCTCTAATACTGCTACTTCTTCCACTACTTCTTATACAGCTGCAGCTACTGCTGAAAAGTACTTCTGTTGTTGCTATTGCTGTTGTTGTTTCTAATTATACTGCTACTATTACTTACACTTCTACTACTACAGCTGCTGCTGCTGCAAAGTACTACTGCTGTTGCTATTACTGCAACTATTACTACTGTTGCTGCCGCTGCTGCAAAGTACTGCTGCTGTTGCGTTTGCTGCAAATCTTACTACTACTGCTGTTGCAGCTGCTGCTATAAAGTGCTATTTTATATTTTATACAGGATTGCGATGTTGTCGAAAGAATGTACACGCTTTTGGAACTACATGTACAATGCCTTACTATGCATAGGGCATTTAGACTTAAAAGCTATTACGACCACATATTTACTAACATTTGGACACAGCCAGATGAACACATTTTAGTTCAAACATTTATTTCAAAAGCAACGTAGATTAACAAAAACAACATACGAAGTAGATAACATCACAAAAACACATATTCTAAGGACTAATGTATGTTAAATATGTCTACATGTACATACATATATCTATCAATGTAAGCTTCTATAATGGAATCTAAAACCTCCTAGTCCTTAGCATAATTACTGGGGAGCACATTGACTCTTTATTAAAATCAAATGTCACGTTTATTAACCGCTCTGTCAAGCCAGGACACTCTTAAATCCCAGTCTGTTGAAGCAGCGTTCTCATATTATAATGTCACCACATGCCATTGGGCAGCCAGGTTTGACTTACGAGACAACAGTACTACTGATTCTTATGCATGGCTGTACATATGGGCCGCTTTAAAGGACATTTTTGTTTAAATGAAGTCTCTTCTAAACAGTAGGGCAGAAAGTGTCGTCCCTGATTAGCCTGTGCGGACTGCACAGGCTTATATGGGACGATGCTTTACGCACATGCATTAAGTCCGATTTTCCTAGTGCCCAGCTCTTATACATGTAGTAGTCACTTGGTGCTTGGCAAGACGGCGCTCGGTATCGCTTATTTAACCGGTTGTTTCCGAACAAGTCCTGTGTAAGACTCCAACCTTCCACCGCACGATCCGTAGTCGGACGTCCTTACCACAAGGCCACGGCTGCGTATTAATGTCCGTTAATGTGCAATCGTCCTTCAAGGAACTCTGGAGATTTGGTCCGGTAGCATTTCCAAATAGAAAATCTTGTTGGGTGTTCCAAAGTTACAAACCGTGATTTCGCAAGTCATATTTTAGCTTGATAACATGATAAATTATGGCGTAATTTCCGTCTGCGCTGATTTTTGCCTTACATATCGCTTGACCTTGACCTTTCCGCGTCCGTGACTACCATCTGGATTGGACACCCGCGCTGACCGCTTTAACGACGCGTCGATTCCGCGGAACTGAATCAAATTCGGAAACAGGTCATCCGGTGTCACCCTGCCGATTGTGGTACATTTCGAGCTGTCGCTAAGGTACCCAGAGTCGAGTCGTTTGCTTTTTCGCGCTGGAATTGATAACATATCACAAGAAGACACGTGGTCCCCTGTCTGCAAAGTCTCGAACGAGGTGTTCGCATACGGGATTATGACGTCATCGTCTTCCGAGTAACACGTGTCACTTTCTGAGTTACAATGCCCACTTGCTACCAACAGTGTCATATTGTTCTTAATTTCAGAAGGTCTGTTTCCACAACCAGTAGCGTCTGTTCCACAACCAGTAGCGTCTGTTCCACAACCAGTTGCGTCTCTTTTTATTTGTCCCATAGGAACATACCCGCAGCTATCTTCCTTCACAACAGGCGTCTTAACCACGTGACCTTCATCATTACTGCCATGAGCATGTGTGTTGTCAGTAGTAACCGTCTCATCAAACTGTTCTTCCGTTTCAAATACCAGATTTTCATACACTTTTTCAGCTGTGTAATCACTTATTTCAATACTAGGCACTTTTACTGGGTGTACATAATCATTGGTGTCGTCTAAATCACTATTTTCGAAACCATTTACCGGAGATGAAACACCGGTAGATACTGGTACCGCGCAAAGTCTGTCCGAAGTACCCGATTTTCCAATTATTTTCGGATTTGAAAATTCTTTTTGAATACAATCATCAGGCGTTTTTAAGTGATTCTGTTCACATTTCCCAAATCCTCGTCCCGCCTTTTTAGCTGTGTTCATATAACAGTTGCTCTCCGTTGCAGCATCACTTGGTACCCCAACAGGCGTGAGGTAACAAGCAGGTTCTAAATAGTCATGCTCGCGACCACCCATGTTTTGGGCAATGTCCGTCGCTTCTTTTGCAGCCTCAACATTCTTCATGTCCGACGGTGTGTATTTCGACGACAGCTGATATTTCACCGTCGGCTTATTCTTTAATGTAGTCTTGTTTAAAGCTAAGCAGCTGTCTACTTGGAGCCTGCCAAAGCTGTTCATCACACCCGCACTGCTATCCTGGGACTTAAGAACATGTCTAGGAACATCTAGATGCGAACTTGAGCCATTCGTCTCGATAGAGTTTGGTGTTTCCTTAATGCTATTGTAAACCCCAGACTGTCGTAACTCCCTTAGCTCCCTCGGCTTGGGGCGCTGCTTGAACCGTCGGATGGACTGGGGAACGTTGGGGAGTGGTCTTGAGATCATTCTGTTGTAGAGCCTGGTCATCTTCCGGGAGAGGCCATGTTTGAAACCTGGGTTCTCATCGGTCCGTGCGTCTGCCTTAACTTCGTCATCTTGCGGTTCATGCTTACGACGGAAACGTCTGAAAGTACAGAGTAATAATAAAAGCGTCTGTGTCATAAGTTTGAATAAAGGATTGCCTTTTTTAATTATTGAGTGTGAAATATACGTATATTGCCTGTTGAATAACTTCCCAGTGCATCAAAATGTAAAAGTTTTTTGTCTGATGTACTTGTCTTAGGTGTATTAAAAGACATTCCGCATTCCATCCAAGCAGATACTGACACGGAGCGACACGAGCCTAATATAATTTAACAACGGATACTAAAAAGTTAATGAACCGTCGAAAATCGATTTCTCGGCATTGGTTACCTGGCAACGCAGAACACCAGACAGGACATGAGGATGAGGACAATGAGGCCGGATATGACTGCAACGCCTAGCACGACTGAAATGAAGAAAAACAAGTATTGATAGATCTACTGCTTAATAAATAGCGTGCATATGACAGAGTTATATAGACTTGATAGAAATCTTGTGCACGTGTGTTTGGCGCGTGGCCGAGTCACTACCCCTTCCCCGCCTTGTGAAAACATTGAAAAAAATTACGTAAACGATAATCAAATACTATTAAAATCTCATAAAACTAAATTTTTAATCAATCTGATTTCTGCAATTTCTGATAAACAATTTGAGTCTCGCTCTGGGAGAACGAGGTTTAATGCATGTGTTTAAACTGTCGTCACAGAATAGCATGTGCAGTCCTCACGGGCTTATCAGGGACGAAATTGTATTTTTATTTGTGAGCGAAGCTCACGAATAATGCAGACGCAATTTTGCAAATCAGTATGTCTTAGCTACGGTAGGGCCCGTAACCCATGACTGCCTGTGTAGATACTGCAGTAAAATTTAGCAGACGACAATAACCACCTCATCTGCCTGTTCTTACTGGTACACTACATAGTGTGTATTTAATAGCTTGTAAGACAACGTTGGCCAGTCTAGTGTTAATCATTGAAATCTGTACATATTGGCTGTTTTCAGGGAAAACGGGGCTTAATGCATGTCAAATAAGATAAGCCTGTGCACACTGATTAGCTGTATCAATGATTTGAAAAAAAAACAACACACACACATCTCGACCTGTGCTTTAAAGACACACTCTTTATAAATTTGAATGGGTTGTGGTCATTTCAAACTTGCGATATAAAAAGCTATAGCATAATTTTGAAAACTGAGTTGCGTCTAAGATTATACAACAGCGAACAAATTCAGTGCCTTCAGCGCTTTGATTTGTTTAAAGGACGCTTCTTCTTAGCGAAAATACAGTTTAGGCGGACAGTGTCGTCCTTGATTTGCCTGTACGCATATGCATTAAACCCCGTTCTCCCAGAGCGCGACTCATATTGTTAACGCTCGTTTTGTGCCGAAATAGAAGCGGTCCATCTTACAAAGATACTCTCATTGAAATTAAGATTCACACGATTATTTGGAAATTATCGCCAGGGGCTTAACACAATATAATTCACATGATTGTATCGCTATTCAATAATAAAAGCAATTTGGGTTGTACCAAGCTTTTGTCTATGTACACCACGTTTTTTTCATGCGAAACTGTCAAAATATTGCACGCGCTGTTTATTTATTTAAATGATAACTGTTTTTTATTGTGTTAAAAAAAAAAAAAACATGGTTTAAATGTGCTATGTTCCTGTTTGCCAAATCTTATTGCATTTTAGCATGAAGTTTTGCAATGATAATTTTATTTTAATTGTTCTTTGCCTATAGACCGGAGATAAGCTTGAGGCATGCTTGAATTTTTAACAGACCAGGCCACATCTGAATTCAATCTTCTTTATACGTTCAGCATACAGATGTTTATTGACCAAAACTCCCTGCTTTATTAAAATCTAATTGCAATGTTCAGACGCAAAAAATCACGTTTTTTTATTAAGCACAAAGTTCCGCATTTTAACGAACCTGCTTTCGTGTTTGACCTCGGCACGCTAGGTACGGTTGACGTGGCTGTGACGTCGAAAGTGACGTCGGAAGTGACGTCAGCCTGCGTGCTGGAGGAGCCCGTTGTAGTTTCCGTTGTTATCGCAATACTGACGCTAGGAAGTTGATTTGACAGAGTCAGCTTTGTACCGGGTTCTGAAATGGAAGAATAAAGCATAATTATAAAAATACCAATAATAAAAACAACAACAACAACAACAAAACACTGCAAAAACAACAACGATCATCAACAACTACTACTACCTCTTCGTAAACCACTACCACCGCCACCAGAATACTTACTTCCACCTCTACCATTAATCTCAGACCATGACGTCAGCATTCAAGTAAACGTTACTTTATGTATGAGTGACACATATAAACCCTATATCATCTTACGGTAACTAATTAAATTGAAATACGTGTTGAATTTACGTACATGTATAACAATGTGCATGCTATGCTTCGCTTTGAATGAGCTTTCTGTGCACGACAGTTTAAAATCGGCGTGTATTAGACATTCAACAAAGGTTTCTTTATAAAATGACGATGACACTTCCATTGAAGTTGAATTTAGTCATTTAAATAAATGGTACACATGTACTGAAGGTTGCCAGTGCATGCATAATACGATGGTTAAATGTTCTTTGTGCCGTAAAATAAAACAAAGGCACGGTTATGCAAATAAAAAAAACATTTCGCATAAATCCCATTTTAATGCGTTATTTGATATGACTAATTTTCGTATGTTTGAACTTGCAAACAGTAAGGTATACTTTCTAAGGTTACAATTTGTTTGCATCGCTAAAATGCACCGTTCATAGAACGTTTGGTTATGTCGGATATGTTGGTTTTCATAATTAGATGATTTTATCTTGGTATAATAAGTGGTAAAATTTAGAAAGCATCAACTTTAAAGCAAATTTAGTGGCGACAACTTTTTGACCCAGTGAAACCCCTGCACCTACTTTAACATAAAAACTAACATGTCTTACACTTATTTGAAACACTCGTCTAGAAAGTTTACACGTTTGCCTATGAAACATATTTTTTTGTATCAAAGCGACAGGTACAGAAAGTCTTCAATTGAGTCCGAGCTTTTCTTCATCTACTAGCTTCGTAAATGTGATCTACATTTTAAATGTTATGCATTTAAGTAGAGTTAAAAACAGCAAGTATCGCATATATATTATACATTTTATCAATCTCATGTCACAAACATACAGTATACTCCATATTTAAGATAACACATGCTTGTCCGTTTACGCCTTCCATACAACATCTAATTTAAAATTAATGCGTTCATATATTGGGTCAATCTAAAAAGCATATTGTTAGCATCTTCAATCACGTTGAAACTGAATAAGGCAAACCAATCAATCACACGAACGTTCAATAATCCATCAAAATGAAACATTTAGGTCCATATACCTGTCGACTCTGTCATAACTCCTAAAATTAGTATTCCAAGCAATACGCACAGCTTTACAACTATTACACTTTCCCGACTCATCTTCGTTCTCTTTCATTAATGAATAGCGAAATTATATCTTAAACCAATATTTGCCTTTATTGCGAACTGAACTCTAAACGTTGCAAGTGAAGACTGGCGAAATCGTAATGCGTGATACAAAATATACGCACTGTGAGAAAAGCCGACACGCTTTAACTTTTTGCCCGTTACTTGATGCAGACTTGAGACTATTGTTATACACGCTCGGTTAGACGAGTCGTGAAGGGTGAGCACCGATGACGTAGAATAAACTTGTCGACCAATCAGAACTGAGTATTTTCAGCGTTCCCGCTAAGCGTATTAACGTAAACATGAATGAAAATCGTGACCTGAGCTGAACATTTGATTAAACTGGTAGTTTCCCAGATGTATCTGATTATAAGTAAGATCAATTTCTGTTAAATAGTATTTTCTTTAAATAGGAAGATTTATGCAAAGCTATTTATAACCATTTATGATTCATTGATTATTGGACACAGACAGACATTTGCGTTGTTTTAGCGGAATACATGGACAGAAATAGTGCTGAGTCATTTTAATACATGTATATTAATACTGCTGACTCCGAATCAATCGTTTAAGTTTAGTTTTTAAGTTAAGTTTTTAGTGCAGTGGTTGCAGGTACACGCGCTTCTCACCTAGGCGACATATTATTTGGTTGGTTGTCACCATACCAGACAGGCGCGGTTTTCTACGAATACTCCGGTTTCTATCTTCAGCACAAGACCAACATGTAATCCATTTTGATAAAAACTATGAATAACTGGAAATTGCATAACTCAAATTTCGTCTTAATTTTCTTGAGTCTAGAAATTAATATGGTAGGACCACTGAGGCATCCTCGGGCTTCTCACATAAAGAACCTCATAAACTTCAAAATACAATGTACACACACACTTACACACATACACGCACGCACGCACGTACGCACACATACGCGCGCACATAAACACACACCCAAAAACGTCTGATAGCTCAGCAGTTCCCACGCCTGTGAACCTTACTGTGACTCTTTTGTTTTCCAAATAATTTTAAACTAATCAATTGATTAACGTGTCATCAACCCTCCAGCGTGGCAGTTTTAAGGTATATACATGTACCTATTGCCACAAAAACATCAACAAGAGCTTTGTAACAGACAAATCAGCAGTTCCCTACTTGGATAATGCTATGGAAATGGGATCTCCATAACCTAATCATGCTCGCTTATGAACTTTTCTTAATTTCCGGATCCATCTTTTAGATTTCAATTGTTAATGTAATCAAAGCAAGCACAATTATAGTCCGCAGAAAAAACTGAAATGGTCATATCATCTTCTTTTCGATCGCCGCTGCCCTGGAGTCCGGAGTTATATTAACCAGTACACCAGTCACATACAGGTGGGGGTTTGATACAGAGGTATATAACTTGGACGTTTTAAATGTGTACACTTGTGTGTTAAACGTTTATAAAACAATATGGAAAGCATTTTATTCAATGCATTTGTCTGTCCTACTACATGTATCTTGTTACATTATCGGAATTGTCATTTAATAGTATATGAGGAAAACTGTTAATTATATTACCATCACTTGTCAACATGTGTAGATTTTGTTTCACGTGCAAAACTGTGTCGAAAAGGTCAAGGTCAGAGTTCGAGGTCAAAGGGTTTAATGTGGCCCACATGTCGCATTATAAAAACTATATCAGGAAATTACTTTCCACAAATCACCACGGTGTGGAGACACCTAGTAGAATTCAGCACCTTTACCACAACCTAAAAGGTCAAGATTACAGTTTAAAGGTCAAAGTTGGAATATGGCCATTGTGCAGATCGTTGCTACCAAAATTTCACTATTAATCAAGCATATTTGATTTAAGATGACACAAATGGTTACTATTTTGTGATGCTCAAGCAATCCCTGTGTCGCTAGATTAAATGTAAGTGTCAAAATAGAATGATACAGTTTGTTCTTGGCTATTAATAAATAAACATCAACAAAACATGTATGATGAATTTGGGTTGACATACTCATTGTATGTGTCCCACACATATGTCAAGGGTGCATCTGTGTTTATGACATATAATTTATATGATATTTAACATCATACAATTATTTTATTTAACTAGAGTAACTTCATGTTATGGATTTATATTTAAACAATATTTAAACAATACAAGACGTGTTCAATATAGTGCATTTCCACTTATGCTTTTGAAATAATTTTAATTTGGGTACACCATGGTATGCAAAGCATGGAAAAATACTGAGAGTCATAACACAAAAGAGCGTGGTACACTCAACTGTCATACAGATGCAGGCGTCTGCAGTTTGCTTTAAGAAGATTTTTTAAATGTATACCCTTCTTTGATTACATGCTTCAATAGCAGCCATGTCTATATTTCTTTGATATGTAAATGTGTGTATTATTAGTACAAACATTATTTTTTTTTATTTATTTATTAGCATATTTGGTGACATACGATGCTACATTTGCAATATCATATTGAAATAATCCCATGCCAAAGTCGGTACAGCTTATATGAATGATGTTATTATATATTCGACAAAGTGAAAGTTGATAGAATTAATACATGTTTACTGTTAAATGCGTTGGCAAGAAACACTGTAGACAAGAAAAAAAAATAGATTTCTTTAGTGCCATTTGATCGCGGACAGAAGAAATTACCTCACATTACTTATTATCATTCTTTAATATGATGTTCTGAATTGTATTATAAATAACTATTTGTGGCGTGTTCTGACAAAACTGGGCAAAATGCTTGTGCGTAAAGTGTCATCCCAGATTAGCCTGTGCAGTCCGCACAGGCTAATCCGGGACGACACTTTCCGCCTAAACTGGATTTTTGCCAAGAAGAGACATCATTTAAACGGAAAAATCCATAAAAGCGGAAATTGTCGTCCCTGATTAGCCTGTGCGGACTGCACAGGCTAATCTGGGATGACAATTTACGCACAAGCATTTTGCCCAGTTTTGTCAGAACATGCCACATTTGGTATGCAAAGTATTTGATGCAAATATTGATTTAAATGGAAAGGTCCTTAATGGAGCTGGTGAATTGTTTGAATTTGGGTCTAGGTCTGAAGTCCTGGCTAGTCTGCAAAGATGATCGTTGAATGTTCTCAAAAAACAAAAAACAAGACAGCTTATAGGTTTATGGGCATATTCGCCTGAGACTCGTTTTACTGCGCAACGTATGCAATTCTTAGACTTTCGGACACTAAAGACCCTGTGCCGTTAACAAAATGAATAATTTATTGGAGACAAATGTTTTGCCAAAAAACTGGGGGCATAATTGCAATAAGTAGACACATTGAGTTAATCGAATCTTAATTGAATATACTTACAGGCGATATTCGATTTAAATATGATGCTTTTTATGAGCGTCGCATTGTCGTCTACACCAGGAAGACATATGCAAATCGTGGTGAACTACTTAAAGCTTGAATCTATCATCCAAGCGTTTATGGCTGAGAGCTTTTTTGAAGAATTATTTTATGACCCGGGAAGTCTTTTTAAAGCGCGCATATAAGGTTAAAACAATGTCATAATCATTTTATTGTAAATACGACAGCGGTAAGAAAAATATTATCGATTAACCATTATTTTGTTCCGCCATCGGAGAACTGCCTCTTTTGGCCACTCGACTATACTACGTGTTTTTGCTCCAAGCAACCTTCTTTATGTTCAAATAAGTGACCGTTTATTTTGCGTTTGAATCTTCACTTTCTTATCAATAACTGATCAACGCTTTACTATATTTTTATCTCATGTGGAGATATGTGTTAATTTTAAACAACTCAGACCAATGAGTGAACAGGTCACTTGCTTCAGAAAATAGGCATACAACGCGTTAGTCGTTTCAAATCACCGACTTTATTTTGTGCCGACCCTATAAATGTGCAATGGAATATTTGATTTTCTATTGGTCGATTGAAAGTAGGTAAAAAAACAGGAAGATAGAAGTTCGTGATGACATTTTATGTTGCATTGACGCAGACCATATAGAATGAACACATTGTGAACCAACATTTGACTATTAGTTTTACAATTTATGCTGACTGAAATTATCAATTGTATAAGCGTGACAGTTTAATGGTATAATATTGCGGCAATGCACATATCTATCAATACAAATAAGCCCATTTTTTCCAAAGCCTATCTCTTAATCGTCTGAGAAGCCATTTGATGTCACCGTCCCGTAATTCTGAAGATTTTAATACGAGATAATAATAAACTTCTTCAAAGTAGTTCAAGATAACCCATTATATGGTTTAATATATGTTACTCTGCATACACTAAGCTGTAAAAGTAAGCCGGTATGTTTATCACCATCTCCAACGTTATTAGTTCTCTATCGAGCTAAGAGGTAAACATTTCAAATAATTGAGCCTCGCTCTGTGAAAAGTGGGTTTAATGCATTTGCGTAAAGTTTCGCCCTAGATTATCCGGTGCATTCCGCGCAGGCTTAACGGGGACAACACTTTACCCTTGTATTGTTGTTGTTGTTTCGTTTAAAGGAAATATACCAAGATCAAAGTTTCATGAACAAATCGCTACTTTAAATGTAAAAACCGCACACCAACCAATTTCCGAAGCTCACTTCTCCATCAATTTTCCATCAATTTTCAACCGATTTGCAAAACCTTGATTTCAAACAACGCAGAAGACTTCGTACTAAAGGAATAAATATATGCCTGTTTGCATAAGTCTACCGTTAAGCGGTCATCAAACAGCAAACTTGCAAAAACAGTTCATAGACTCGATCTTACTACCACGAAAATACATGACAAGCGTGCATACTTCGGTTGGGCAGTCATTCACAATGTGATAACACATCTCATACAACATCTAATGCCGAATGCCTGTGCGTATACCGTAAACAACATGGGGGGCTGTCCCAATAATGATCATAGGTAACTAAATGTATATATATTTAATCATAACCGTACAAAACCACTGAAAACTTGCCCAGTTGTGACCACGAATTTTAAGTAGTTTTAAATAATGGACATCGAAAATGGAACATTAGTTAAAATTGCCGTTTGTTCAATGAAAAATGCTGATATTGCGTTTTTGCACTGACGTTTTCTCCGTGTTCACTCATGGCTGATTTAGTATGCTTATGTTAAGCGGGCCATTAAGTCCCAGTGATTAAGTTTCATGTCTGTTCGTCGGAGTTTATTAAAATTACATGCGCGCTTTATTATCCTCACGCTTTTTGAAAAAAAAGTGGGGATATTGTGGTTATCTCCGCTGTCCGTCCGTCTGTCCGTCCGTCCGTCCGTCCTGGCCACTATCTCCTCCTACACTATTAGTACTAGAACCTTGAAACTTACACACATGGTAGCTATGAGCATATGTGCGACCCTGCACTATTTGGAATTTTGATCTGACCCCTGGGTCAAAAGTTATGGGGGTTGGGGTGGGGCCGGGTCAGAAATTATCACTCATTTTTTAAGGTTATTTTACATTTACTTCTTCATTTCTACACC
>VMBQ01003338.1:35418-49341 GCA_007657795.1 Dreissena rostriformis
GTCCGTTAACACTCGGCGCAGTATGAAGCCCGATCATTGGGTCATAAACCGTCCGTTAACACTCGGCGCAGTATGAAGCCCGATCATTGGGTCATAAACCGTCCGTTAACACTCGGCGCAGTATGAAGCCCGATCATTGGGTCATAAACCGTCCGTTAACACTCGGCGCAGTATGAAGCCCGAGCATTGGGTCATTAACCTTCCTTCAATACTCGGCGCAGTATGAAGCCCGATCATTTGGTCATAAACCGTCCGCTATCACTCGGCGCAGTATGAAGCCTGATCATTAGGTCATAAACGGTCCGTTAACACTCGGCGCAGTATGATGCCTGATCATTGGGTCATTAACCGTCCGTTACCACTCGGCGCAGTATGAAGCCTGATCATTAGGTCATAAACGGTCCGTTAACACTCGGCGCAGTATGAAGCCTGATCAGTTGGTCATAAACCGTCCGCAATCACTCGGCGCAGTATGAAGCCTGATCATTAGGTCATAAACGATCCGTTAACACTCGGCGCAGTATGATGCCTGATCATTGGGTCATTAACCGTCCGTTACCACTCGGCGCAGTATGAAGCCTGATCATTAGGTCATAAACGGTCCGTTAACACTCGGCGCAGTATGAAGCAGATCATTTGGTCATAAACGGTCCGTTAACACTCGGCGCAGTATGAAGCCTGATCATTTGGTCATAAACGATCCGTTAACACTCGGCGCAGTATGAAGCCAGATCATTTGGTCATAAACAGTCCGTTAACACTCGGCGCAGTTTGAAGCTCGATCATTGGGTCATAAACCGTCCGTTAACACTCGATGCAGTATGAAGCCAGATCATTTGGTCATAAACAGTCCGTTAACACTCGGCGCAGTATGAAGCCCGATCATTGGGTCATAGACCGTCCGTTAACACTCGGCGCAGTATGAAGCCAGATCATTGGGTCATTAACACTCGGCGCAGTATGAAGCCAGATCATTGGGTCATTAACACTCGGCGCAGTATGAAGCCAGATCATTGGGTCATTAACACTCGGCGCAGTTTGAAGCCAGATCATTGGGTCATTAACACTCGGCGCAGTATGAAACTCGATCATTGGGTCATAAACCGTCCGTTAACACTCGGCGCAGTATGAAGCCTGATAATTTTTGCATAAACAGTCCGTTAACACTCGGCGCAGTTTGAAGCCCGATCATTGGGTCATAGACCGTCCGTTAACACTCGGCGCAGTATGAAGCCAGATCATTGGGTCATTTACACTCGGCGCAGTAGGAAGCCAGATCATTGGGTCATTAACACTCGGCGCAATTTGAAGCTCGATCATTGGGTCATAAACAGTCCCTTAACACTTGGTGCAGGTCAATCTTTTCCTTTCATTAACAGGGCACTTTTTCTCCTTGGATATTTGACAAAGTCTGCTAGTGCCATAAGTAATGTTATTTTGTTTCCAAAGCTATACTTATACAAGTGTACAATAAATAAATGCATTCCAAGCATAGCTGGAGCAAAGAAATACATAAACTACGAATTTCATAACCTGAAAAAAGTATCAATTTAAAAAAATCATTTAGAATCCTTTGGCATTGAATGGGAACTATTAAATGTCACTGTCTCACAAACTTAGAATGTAAACTTGATTATTGTTGTTGTTTCTGTAAAAACTACTTTTTACAAATTCATTTTATAGCGTACCATTTCTTAAAATAAAATTAAATATAGGGACTATGTGTCATAAAATACAATTATAAACACCAATTATTGTTTCGCTATGCCTTTTCATATGTTATTACAACGTGTACATCAGTGTTTGTCTTTACTCACTGAAAAATGTCTTTATACTTATACGCACCTAGTAGTGTTTGTATCTATGCCTTTTTCATCTGATAGTACAATTTATACATCCATGTTGATGTATACATACTGGAAAATGTCTCTTTGTTCTATATTCCTTTATTGTTTTTTTTTTCAACACAAAATTACATGCATTAGATAGCTAACCTTAGATGTGTTGCATATGTTATTTTGTTCATTTCTTATTGAATTACATGATTGTGTTATTGTTCATAATTGTATATGTATTTGTTTGCAATCTCGAAATAAAATGTATTGAAAACTCAAAAAAAAAACACACACACTCAGCACAGAATGAAGCCCGATCATTGGATTGTTCTATAAAACAAACGACTTGTAACATCTAGTTATAATGTTTTAATATTTTGAACCATACAGAAAAAGGAAATACTAAAAAAAAAACGCAAAACAGAAACAGTATTATTAGTGAGTCTTAAGAGATTTCATGAAAATGGCGATGGTTTGTATTCACGTTTCGTAAAAAAAAAGCAATGCAAACCATTTTGAAGACTGTTGGTGCAAGCCAACATCATGTAATAGTTGTATTGATGAGAACATCTTAACTTTAGACATTTGAGCTTACACATGCGAATATTAAAACTGACTGTTGTAACTAAAGAGTTAGGATATCCGGTTTGCGAATGCGTAACGTTAAGGGAACTACTTCTTAATTTGATTAAACAAGGAACTTACCGCACAAAGCGCTTGCGATATAGTAAATCAATTTAGATGTCCATTTTGTATAAATGAAACTAGAGACATGTGACTTTCCATAGGCTATTAATACCTTCTCAATTCACTTGCTTTAATTAAGTTTCATTTCTTACCAACAGATAAAAGCCATTCCCGGAAATAGTTTGAGATTGGCGTCAACCAGCCATTCACATCACGTCATGATTTCTTACAATACGTGACACAGCCATTCACATCACGTCATGATTTCTTACAATACGTGACACAGCCATTACGGAATTGTTCAAACACAAGGGTGCTAACATGTGTGTTCTAGCACACGTGCATGTAACGCTGTCTAACCCTTTGCATGCTGGGAAATTTGTCGTCTGCTAAAATGTCGTCTGCTGAATTTCTAAAATAAGCATTTTCTTCGATTTTGTTTTCAAATAATACTATCAGAATAGCAAACAGTTTGGATCCTGATGGCGTCTCATCTGGATTCAAACTGTTTGCAAAGGCCTTCAAAATTCGGTTCCAGCACTGAAAGAGCTAATAACGTTCCATTCACGTTTACCTTTATACTATAGTCAAAGAAAAGTTAACAATGCACATGTTTTTGTCACCATAAATATAGTTTTACCAACCACACAAATCGCAGTTAGCTACATACATATTTTAACCGCTATGTCGATTGTGTGCAAGAGATGGAAATGCATGAGTCCGTTAATAGGTAAATGGCATGAAGTGTCCACTATGAACCACCCGTGTTTTTCAAGAAAATGTCACCCTTCAAGAACAAAACCAGCCATTGGAACTCTGAAAAAAAAACTTCACCTACAAAACTGACAATTTTAGCGTCCATCGCACACTGCCAATGTAATAAGCTCTTATGTTCCTCCGTTTTGCGGGAATCGTCAACCTAGAGTTCCGATGACTGTTGATATCTTCTTCTTCAATTCAGACCGTTGACATACACAATATCGGATTTATTTCCGGAAACGGAACTACCGAAACAGGAATTATTACCGGAATCGCCAACCAAGCTTTCCGATGACTGCTGATTTCTTACTCTACAATCGAGGCAATGCACGTTGTCATATACAATATCGAAACCTCGGTCAGGGGCCATCATAATACTCACCCTGACCGAATTCTACACACGCATAAGTTCTGAGCACGTGAGTCAAACCGGGCTGCAGACTTCCGGTAACACGTGCACGTGTCAACAAAGTCACTTGCACGAGGAAAACTGGTCCCTCGTTGAACCATATCATGCCGATGAGATTCCTGTAAGAAATTAACAATCAATATAAACATTTTAACTGTCTGCACAGGTGTTTAGCAAAGTTGCAGAACACGATATTACGAATTTATCAGCAGCCTATGAATTATTCAACGTAAAGCATTGAACCATCATGGGTCAATTATTGTTTAGTTGTATTCGTAAAGTTTGGGAAGAGACTTTCAATACTGGCTTCCAATCATGGGTTAATTGAACATACGGTCATCGCAATAAATACGCATGTGTTCTCAATTATATCATCGCGATCCACACATAGTGAATGAGTAATCTTAATTGAAATACAACAATCTGAAAAGGCAATGCATTTTCTCTGCAGTTAAAATAAAGGAGATTAATCAATTCTCCGCAGTTGAAATTTACAAAAGAGAAAAGTCATACATGGCATGTTCTTTGATTATTACTTATATCAGATTATTATATTCAATGGCATTAAAAAGCTTCCAAAATGGACGCCATAACAAAGTTTACGTACGACACATGCTATACCATCGAGTGCTACATGTACAACATGCTAAGTTTGACCAAATGTATTTGAACCCATAATGAGTGATTAAGTTAAACATTGCAAGCTTTCAGTTGAAAAAAAATAAAATAATAAGAAATAGAAGGAATCATGAGAAATATGTACATGCATACCGTTACGTTCGAAAAGAATGAACTTAGACGTGCCTTCCATCTCAGTTGTTCTTTCAAACCTTATATTGCTATGTTACGGAATATTATATTATATAAACTACAACGTATCCGACAAGAACATGCTTCGTGAAGATATGAGCCTCGCTCTTTTCTCAATTCTATGTGTTTTCTACGACACGTAGGGCTTCTCAAGTCTTAGTGCGCTGATATTCACCGACATATGAGCCACGTTTTGAGAAAACGCGGCTTAATGAATGTGCGTAACGTGTCGTCCCAGATAAGCCCGTACAGTCCGCACAGGTTTATCAGGGACGACACTTACCGCCTAAACTGAATTTTCGCTAAGAAGGAGCTTCCTGTCAACGAAAAATTCCATAAAAGCGGAAAGTGTAAAGAAAAGTTCTTACCTTCTGCGAAATTCTCACGTAAGTCAGTTTAAAAGGCATGTCAATAACGTATTTGTTCAGAGAGAAGATGCGGATGACCAATCTGACGGACCAATGCTTGCAAACAGACCAGTGTATACAGAAACAAAGGCAAACGCCTTAACCATTGTCGCTACAGCTTTGAGAAAAGTATTCCCGAATTATCGTCAGCTGTGCCGTAATTTGTGGCGTCAATGGGGACTTTATGTGATGGCATGAGAACGACATTTTACAATTCGTACAGAAGCGTATTTGAGCGAGCGTGGATTCAGACGATGGCGTCGGACAACTGGGGGCATATTTGTTGAATGGAAAGAGTCTCGTTCTGTGAAAACTGGGCTTAATGCATGTGCATTGAATGTTGTCCCAGACTAGCCTGTGCAGTCCGCACAGGCTAGTCTGGGACGACACTTTCCGCTTATATGGAATTTTTCGTTTTCAGGAGGTCTCTTCTTAACGAAAACCCAGTCTAGGCGGAAAGTGTCGTCCCAGATAAGCCTGTGCGGACTGCGCAGGCTAATCTGAGACGACATTCTACGCACATGTATTATTCCCAGTTTTCCCAGAACGAGGCTAGTAAATAGCATAAAACAGATATTTATATTACCTTCACCTGTTGGTTTTGGATTTCAGACTAAAGATGGGTCAGTCACCATGACAACCGGGTGGGGAGGGAAAAAACCCACAGGAAATATTATGGGTGGAGCAATAAATATATTGAAATGTGTAAATTCAGTAAGATCTACATAGTATAATGTAAGACATCAACAAATACTAGTAACACATTATCAGAAAGATGCCAAATAGAGGATGGGCATGCTATAAAATATGCACAAAACACAGAATGAAGGCCTTATACTAGTCAAGTACTGCCTTATTATGAGCATGTAACATGAAAATGCACCAGAGCAACTGCGAGAATTATAGTTACAATACAATGTAATTGAAATTTAAAGGTGTATAAAATGCAATAATGCTAGAAACACATGTAAGCTTATCACATTTCATGCAGAGTGTTTTTTAAGAATATGCACGAAAAAAAAGTGTGTTTTACAAAGCATTAACAAAATTGCGTTGGTAACAGATGCTTATCAAAGGTCATTTGTACGAGCAATATGACAATAAAACGGAAAGATAGAAAAGAAAAAGAGCTGTTCATAAAACATTTATGTCCCTCTAGCTTAAAAGAAATCCAACGATTAAAAAAGAGTTTGGATTTTAAAAAAAAAGGTCGAACATAGCAAGATTTCGTTTTGAACAGAAATAATTCAATAAATAAGGGCCTTAGCTTGGTAAATTTCTATGGCAAATTGGACGAACATATAATTTGAATATTATAATTCAAACATTTTTAACAAGTATGGTGAAAATTTGATAAAAACTAAAACTGTTGTACAAAGAGAACAAAAAGTGCTTTAATTCCAATTACATTTGTACATAATTCATAGGAAATACCTCAACAATTCCTAAGGGATTTCGGCTGATGGTGAAGTTTGAATGAAAACTGATGGCATGCTGGAATAGCAAACAATTTCTTGCAATATTGATAATTAGTTTAATTTTGTTCAAATGTTTACTGTTCATCCAGTTTATGCGGTTTCCCGACCGAATTTTCTTTCTTTTTTTTGGCAAAAATGTACCATTCTTCCATGAAATTTTGTCTTCCCAATACAAAAGGAAACACCATTTATCAACGCGACCATGTGTCTTGTCTTTAAAAACTAATCTTTAGGATATAACTTTAAAAAAAAAAACGAGGAACTTATGTCTCATGCGTGGCGTTTGTTGTTCTCTGTTATCGAAGTGCAATCCGTCATCAAAGTATCCGCATACCCGGCGTGATCGAGCTAAGAACTAAATATTTCAAATAAGTAAAACACCTTAAGGTCTTTTACAGGATTGTATAGACCCTGAGCAAGGTCCCATAAAAAGTAGCTACTTTGAATATTACAGCTATTTTTAGTTTGGACCTCTTCAGTACCAAGATATATCAATAAACGTTTATGGACAGATCTTTGGTATAGTATAGACTTAGGGCAAAGCTATCCTTTGCTGAAAGTTGAAACCCACTTAATACCGGAAGTTTACCGTGTTATATATTGTCTATAGACTCATTTCTGTAAGTATGTGAACACGATCACACACATTTAGTTATACAGTACATATAATGCGCATGTGAATAAATGAACATGCATTCCGCTAAATACTAGTACCTAACTAGAACGAAGAATTGCTAAAGTGGTATTTGAAGTTTTGTTATTGATGTTGTAGTTGTTTTAAGTGTCCGAAAACATTGCCTATTTCGCTTCTTATGTTATTATTTTCGCAAATAAGCTTTCCCGAATAAAATGTGCTCGTTGAGTTATTGGTAGCTAAAGAAACTTCAGCGAACAGTTTATAAAGTCTTGATAGAACGGTCGCGCCAGTCAAAAATCATAAAAAGGGACATTTAAAGTTATGGTAGCCAGAACTAAGTTATTGGTATCGTAGAATTGTATTGGATACTCTAAAAACTTAAAAGCTTGAAGTTGCAGCCTCGTTTAACGCAAATTTCTTCCCAAGTTTCGTGTTCTAGCAAGTAAGGTAGGCGCACTGGGATCCATTCGGGTTCTCAGCTAATGCAGCCTCGGGAGCGCGATGTCCTCGTGAACTTTGAAATATGTAAACACTTCCGTATACCATCAACAACACGGGTGTCCACCGCAATAATTACCATAGGTAACAACATGAATATATCTTTTATAATAACTGTACACAATTTTCACAATTGGGCCATGCTTTAATGGTTGTTTTTAACAATGGACATACTCGAAAAAGGAACATTCGTAAAAGTTGCCGTTTGTTCAATGAAAAAGGCTGATATTGCGATTTTGCATTGAAGTTTTCTCTGTGTTTACTCATGTTTCATTTAGTACGGTAATGTTCAGCGGTCCATTAAGTCCTAGTGATTAATTTCATGTCTGTACATCGGAGTTTATTTATATTACATGTTAATTTATGTTAATATTGTATTCATGCTATTTAAAGTGGTGTAATATGCATTATCGCACTAAGCAGGAAGATATGTGTTGACAGCTACTGCGGTTAAATAAAAACATAATTGTCTGCAGTTTATACTCGACTGTTCTCACGTTCCGCTCGTGTCGTGTTTGTAAATTATATCCGATATATTGAAAAGATCCAGCATTCGTCGAACAATAACCAGACATTAAATAAAAACAACCTGATATTAGGTATTATATCTATGTAAATGGTTTATAATGTGACGGTTTATTAGATTCTCTATTCGTCGATTGAGCTGTACCGGTAGCTGGTGGATAGAAAGATACAAGTTCGTGATGACAGTTTATGTCAATTTAACCTAACCGACTTGGGTTGAATGCCCCGGTATAAATGTATGTAGCTTTCGGAAACTTTAAAACACGTTGACATCTCTGATCGAAATAAGGATTGAAACATAAAGGGTTAGTCGAAATAAAACATTTAAAATGCACTTTTGAATCATGGATGTGTTCTGTTGACAAACTATTATGGAAGCATAATAAAAAAATAAATAAAAAAAAACACAAGTGTAGCAATTAGTTTTAATATTTTGAACCATACGGAAAAGAAAATTCTAAAAAACAAAAACACAGCGATTAACACAGTTATTATACATCTGCAACTGCATTAATGTTATCACTGACTCACACAGCGTCTGGGTTTGTGATGGCCGACTACTTTCATCATATTCCGTATTACACTTTAATAAGTGTGCTTACATGTAGCGGAGCAATCGTGTCATTTCGATTTACGATTATTGTATATATACACATGTGAAAAAGGTCTTGTACTTCCCTAGAGTTATGAATGGTTTTTTTAACTAATTTAATGATGTTTTTTTTTAAACAAGGAATTTACCAAACCTAGCGTTTGCGAAATAATAAAGCAGTAAAGATGTCCATTTTGTTTGAATAATACTGCCGACATGTGACTTTCCATACGATATGAATACATTCTTCATTCAATTGCTTTAAGTTTCATTTCTTACCAACAGATAAGAGCCATTCCCGGAAATAGTTTGAGATTGGCGTCAACCAGCCATTGACATCACGCAATGATTTCTTACAATACGTGACACAGCCATTCACATCACGTCATGATTTCTTACAATACGTGACACAGCCATTCACATCACGTCATGACTTCTTACAATACGTGACACAGCCATTCACATCACGTCATGACTTCTTACAATACGTGACAAAGTGTCTATTATTGATTTTCAGTTGAGCCAAAAATAGTATAAATAACAATATATCGATATACCGTTTGGCACAAGAACATGTACCTAGTTTAGCATTACGGAATTGTTCAAACACAAGGATGCTAACATGTGTGTTCCAGCACACGTGCATGTAACGCTGTCTAACCCTTTGCATGCTGGGATATTTGTCGTCTGCTAAAATGTCGTCTGCTGAATTTCTAAAATAAGCATTTTCTTCGATTTTTTTTTCCAAAGAATACTATCAAGATAGCAAACAGTTTGGATCCTGATGAGACGCCACGTTCTGTGGCGTCTCATCTGGATCTAAACTGTTTGCAAAGGCCTTCAAAATTCGGTTCCAGCACTGAAAGAGTTAACAATGCACATTCTTTTGTCACCATAAATATAGTTTAACAACACCACATAAATCGCAGTTAACTACATAAACGTTTTTTTAACCGCTATGTCGATTGTGTGCAAGAGATGGAAACGCATGATTCCGTTAATTTATAGGTAAATGGCATGAAGTGTCGACTATGAACCACCCGTGTTTTTCAAGAAAATGTCTTCCTTTAAAAACATAACCAGCCATTGAAACTCTGAAAAAAACTTCAACTACAAAACTGACAATTTAAGCGTCCATCGCACATTGTCACTGTAATAAGCTCTTATGTTCTTCCTTTTTGCGGGAATCGTCAACCTAGTGTTCCGATGACTGTTGATAGCTTCTTCTTCAATTCAGACAATGTACGTTGACATACACAATATCGGAGTTATTACCGGAATCGGGATTATTACCGGAATCGCCAACCAAGCTTTCCGATGACTGCTGATTTCTTCCTCTTCAATCGAGGCAAAGGAAAACGGTACCCTAGCTGAACCATATCATGTCGATGAGATTCCTGTAAGAAATATTAACGAGGCAATATAAACATGTTTACTGCATGTACAGGTGTTGTGCAAAGTTGCAGAACACGACATTATTACGAATTCATCAGAGAAAGTCATCCGTGACATAATCACGAACATGATCATATATGTTATATGGGCGCTTTTACTTCCTTGTCTGGAGCCATATGTAAATGAACCTTATTGATATAATGTACAGACCTAGTTATTAGACGGCGACCATAACTATGCAACGGGAAGTTCACAGCAGCCTTATGAATGATTCAACATAAAGCATTGAACAACCATGGGTCAATTATTTTTATCTATTCGTAAAGTTTGGGAAGAGACTTGCAATGCTGGCTTCCAATCATGGGTTAATTGAACATACGGTCGTCGCACTATATACACATACATGTGTTCTCATGTATATCATCACGATTCTTTGTGAATGAGTAATCATATTTGAAATACAACAATTTGAAAAGGCCATGTATTTTCTCCGCCGTTGAAATAAAAGAGAACAATCGTGACATGTTCTTGGATTATTACTTATATCAGATTATAATATTCAATAGGCATTTAAAAACTCCCAACTGGACTTCATTGCAAGGTTTATATGCGACAGCTGCTTAAACATCGAGTGCAACATGTAAATCATGCCAAGTTTGACCAATGTATTTGAACACCATCATGAGTGATTAAGTTAAAAATTGCAAGCGTCCAGCTGAAGAAAAAAAAAGAAATACAAGGCATCAAGATAAATATGTACATGCATACAATTACGTTTGAAAGGAACGAACTAAGACGTGTATACTATCTCAGTTGTTCTTCCAAACCTTATATTATTTTACTGAAGATTAAATTATATAAACTACAACGTATCCGACAAGAACATGCTTCGTGAAGATATGAGCCTCGCTTTTTTCTCAAAACTACGTGTTTTCAATGACACGTAAGGCTTCAGTTCTCAAGTCCACGCATGCTGATGATCAACGACATATGAGCCACGCTCTGTGAAAACGGGGCTTAATGCATGTGCGTAAAGTGTGACTGTCGTCCAAGATTAGCACGTTCAGCACGCACAGGGACGACACTTTTCGTCTTAACTGGATTTTCGCTAACAAGAGACTTCCTTAAAACGAAAAATTCCATAAAAGCGGAAAGTGTAAACAAGTTTCTACTTTCTGAGAAATTTATCACGTAAGTCAGTTTAAAAGGCAAGTCAATATTTGTTCAGAGAGAAGATGCGGATGACCAATCTGATGGACCAATGCTAGGAAATAAACAGTTTATTCAGAAACAAAAAGCAAACGCCTTAACCCTCGTCGCTACTGCTTCGCGAAGAGAATACCCGAGTTGAAGTCAGCTGTGCCGATATTTGTGGGGGTAATTGGGGACTTTATGTGTTGGCATGAGATTTTACAAGTCATACAGAAGCGTATTTGAGCGGAAGTGGATTCAGATGATGGCGTTGGACAACGGGGAGCATAGTTGTTGAATGTAATGAGCCTCGTTCTGGAAAAAACTGGGCTTAATACATGTGCGTACAGTGTCGTCCCAGATTAGCCTGTGCAGTCCGCACAGGCTAATCAGGGACGACACTTTCCACGTACACGGAATATTTCGTTTCCAGGAATTCTCTTCTTAACGAAAATTGAGTCTAGTCGGAAAGTGTCGTCCCACATAAGTCTGTGCAGACTGCACAGGCTAATATGGGACGACATTTTACGCACATGCATTAAGTCCAGTTTTCCCAGAACGAGGATGGTAAATATCAGTACACATATATTCATATTACCTTCACCTTTTGGGATTGGGTTTCAGACTATAGACGATGAGTCACCATGGCAACGGGTTGGGAGGAAAAAAACATAAACACAGGAAATATAATGGGTGGAGCAATAAATATATTAAAATGTGTAAATTCAGTAAGAACTACATAGTTATAATGTAAGACATCAACAAATACTAGTAACACATAATAAGAAAGATGCCAAATAGACGATGGGCATGCTATAAAATATGCACACAACACAGATGAAGGCCTACTAGGTAAGTACTGCCTTATTATGAGCATGGTACATAAAAATGCACAAGAGCAACAATGATCATCATAGTAACAATACAATGTAATTGACATTTAAAGGTGTATTAAATGCAACAATGCTAGAAACACATGTAAGCTTATCACATTTCCTGCAGAGAGTTTTTCAAGAATAAAGAATATGCACGTTTGTGTTCAGAATAAAAAGTGTGTATTACAAAGCATAAATGAAACTGCATTGTAATAGTGTAGGTAAGAGAGCTTATGATCAAATGTATATGTAATATAACAATAAAAAGCAAAGATAGAAAAGAAAAAGAGCTGTTCATAAAACATTTATGTCCCTCTAGCTAAAAAGCAATCCAGTGACAAAAATAGAGATTTTGTATTTTAACAAAAAAACTGTTCAAACAGAAATTGTTCAATAAATAAGAGCCTTAACTGGGGGTAATTTCTATTGCAAATAGATATTGAATATAATAACTTCTAACAGTTTTAACAAGTATGGTTTAAATTTGATGCAAACTGAAACTGTTGTACAAAGAGAACAAAAAGTGCTTTAATTCCAATTACATATGTACATAATTCGAATGCAATAACTGTAATATTCCCAATTTGATTTGGCTGATCTTCAAATACGACCTTGACATTTTGCCTACAAACATGATGATGAAGTTTGGTGAATTTTGAATGAAAACTGATGGCCTTGGAGAACCCTAACAAAATAGTTGTACCAATCAAGCAACCCACCAACCAATAGTATCTGACTGACCTTAATGACCCAAGCAAACCAATACATTTTGCAATACTGATAACAGGAGGAATATTTTATACAGGGAAGGAAGAGTGGATGAGGTAGAAGGGGTAAGCCACTTTATGATGTACTTCAACCTTACATACATTACAATTAGGACAATAAATTAACAAGTTTCGTGGGTTGAGCGTGACACTTTTATGAGATATAGAAACATTAAGTTTCACACTCAAGTTTTATCGAAGTATCAGGTAAGATTTTATGTTGAGTATTAACATATGTGTCATCCAATTACATGTTTTATATATGTCAGATTGGTAAAAAGTGTTGAAGTTGTAGTATACCAACATGTTGCAGGGACATAATCAATTAATCTGTTTCATTGTATGCAATTGAAAGTGTAAATATTTTGAAATTTGTAACTGTTGTATCTATATATAAGTAATAAATACAATCTACAGACAATAGTGCACAGATAACATTTTACAGTAAAAGACAGTGGCATTCAAAAAGATATAACAATTCTGTAATAAGTAAGAATATGGCATTCTAAAATACTAAAGTAATTAAATGTGTTTAACACAGTCTTTTGGGAAGTCTTTTGGGATTATTTTTTTTTTAAATAAAATAAAATAACAAGGGCTGTTTGTAAAACATGCATGCCCCCCAAATGGGCTGTCAGTTGTAGTGGCAGCCATTGTGTGAATACGTAAGAGTATGATTGGCAATTTAAAGAAAAATTGCTCGCGTGACTCACAGAGTTGCTGATGAGAGTCTGTTGTTTATTTGTTAAAAACTTCAACCAGATATTTTTGAGATATTATAAAATAAACCTTTGACCTAGTGACCTGAAAATCAATTGGGGTCATCTGCCAGTCATGACCAATGTCCCTATGAAGTTTTGTGATCCCAGGCCTAAGCGTTCTTGAGTTATCATCCGGAAACCATTTTACTGCTTCAGGTCACTGTGACCTTGACCTTTGACTAGTGACCTGAAAATCAATAGGGGTCATCTGCTGGTCATGACCAATGTCCCTATGAAGTTTCGTGATCACAGGCCTAAGCGTTCTTGAGTTATCATCCGGAAACCATTTTACTGCTT
>VMBQ01003338.1:51260-62307 GCA_007657795.1 Dreissena rostriformis
AGTTTCTTACCTGGATTCAGTATTTTCAGTAGTTTCTCACCTGGATTCAGTATTTTCAGTAGTTTCTTACCTGGATTCAGTATTTTCAGTAGTTTCTCACCTGGATTCAGTATTTTCAGTAGTTTCTTACCTGGATTCAGTATTTTCAGTAGTTTCTCACCTGGATTCAGTATTTTCAGTAGTTTCTTACCTGGATTCAGTATTTTCAGTAGTTTCTCACCTGGATTCAGTATTTTCAGTAGTTTCTTACCTGGATTCAGTATTTTCAGTAGTTTCTCACCTGGATTCAGTATTTTCAGTAGTTTCTTACCTGGATTCAGTATTTTCAGTAGTTTCTCACCTGGATTCAGTATTTTCAGTAGTTTCTTACCTGGATTCAGTATTTTCAGTAGTTTCTCACCTGGATTCAGTATTTTCAGTAGTTTCTTACCTGGATTCAGTATTTTCAGTAGTTTCTCACCTGGATTCAGTATTTTCAGTAGTTTCTTACCTGGATTCAGTATTTTCAGTAGTTTCTCACCTGGATTCAGTATTTTCAGTAGTTTCTTACCTGGATTCAGTATTTTCAGTAGTTTCTCACCTGGATTCAGTATTTTCAGTAGTTTCTTACCTGGATTCAGTATTTTCAGTAGTTTCTCACCTGGATTCAGTATTTTCAGTAGTTTCTTACCTGGATTCAGTATTTTCAGTAGTTTCTCACCTGGATTCAGTATTTTCAGTAGTTTCTTACCTGGATTCAGTATTTTCAGTAGTTTCTCACCTGGATTCAGTATTTTCAGTAGTTTCTTACCTGGATTCAGTATTTTCAGTAGTTTCTCACCTGGATTCAGTATTTTCAGTAGTTTCTTACCTGGATTCAGTATTTTCAGTAGTTTCTCACCTGGATTCAGTATTTTCAGTAGTTTCTTACCTGGATTCAGTATTTTCAGTAGTTTCTCACCTGGATTCAGTATTTTCAGTAGTTTCTTACCTGGATTCAGTATTTTCAGTAGTTTCTCACCTGGATTCAGTATTTTCAGTAGTTTCTTACCTGGATTCAGTATTTTCAGTAGTTTCTCACCTGGATTCAGTATTTTCAGTAGTTTCTTACCTGGATTCAGTATTTTCAGTAGTTTCTCACCTGGATTCAGTATTTTCAGTAGTTTCTTACCTGGATTCAGTATTTTCAGTAGTTTCTCACCTGGATTCAGTATTTTCAGTAGTTTCTTACCTGGATTCAGTATTTTCAGTAGTTTCTCACCTGGATTCAGTATTTTCAGTAGTTTCTTACCTGGATTCAGTATTTTCAGTAGTTTCTCACCTGGATTCAGTATTTTCAGTAGTTTCTTACCTGGATTCAGTATTTTCAGTAGTTTCTCACCTGGATTCAGTATTTTCAGTAGTTTCTTACCTGGATTCAGTATTTTCAGTAGTTTCTCACCTGGATTCAGTATTTTCAGTAGTTTCTTACCTGGATTCAGTATTTTCAGTAGTTTCTCACCTGGATTCAGTATTTTCAGTAGTTTCTTACCTGGATTCAGTATTTTCAGTAGTTTCTCACCTGGATTCAGTATTTTCAGTAGTTTCTTACCTGGATTCAGTATTTTCAGTAGTTTCTCACCTGGATTCAGTATTTTCAGTAGTTTCTTACCTGGATTCAGTATTTTCAGTAGTTTCTCACCTGGATTCAGTATTTTCAGTAGTTTCTCACCTGGATTCAGTATTTTCAGTAGTTTCTCACCTGGATTCAGTATTTTCAGTAGTTTCTTACCTGGATTCAGTATTTTCAGTAGTTTCTCACCTGGATTCAGTATTTTCAGTAGTTTCTCACCTGGATTCAGTATTTTCAGTAGTTTCTCACCTGGATTCAGTATTTTCAGTAGTTTCTCACCTGGATTCAGTATTTTCAGTAGTTTCTCACCTGGATTCAGTATTTTCAGTAGTTTCTCACCTGGATTCAGTATTTTCAGTAGTTTCTCACCTGGATTCAGTATTTTCAGTAGTTTCTCACCTGGATTCAGTATTTTCAGTAGTTTCTCACCTGGATTCAGTATTTTCAGTAGTTTCTCACCTGGATTCAGTATTTTCAGTAGTTTCTTACCTGGATTCAGTATTTTCAGTAGTTTCTCACCTGGATTCAGTATTTTCAGTAGTTTCTTACCTGGATTCAGTATTTTCAGTAGTTTCTCACCTGGATTCAGTATTTTTAGTAGGTTTTTTAAATGCATACAGTATTTTCAGTAGTTTCTAACCTGCATTCAGTATTTTCAGTACATGTAGTTTCTTACCTGGGTTCAGTATTTTCTGAGATCTGGAGTGGCTCGCACAGAAGGAGCTGTAGACTTTAAAATGATTGGCGTAGAAAAGGAAAGACCCTCCCAGGGAAAACAGGACCCGCTGGAAAATGACACACAATTATATGTTATTATTTTTCATCTATATTAAACAAAAATGTTTTTAAATTTAAAATTTTGGAACAACTCAAATTAACAGTGAAGTGTTTAATGTTTTGTTAATTTTGACTTTGTTCTATGATAAAAGATAATGTTTAATAATAGCAAGGGGTCTACATATGAAATGATAATAGCTAAATAGTTAAAGAAATTTTCTTCACAATCAATGTGAATTATTGGAATGGTGAATGTATATCAAATAATCTTCAAACTTACAGACTAATAAAGACAAAACCACTGGAAATGTTTCAACAATGTGAGAGAATACATGTATATTGAATATATTTATAGAAAAAATCGACAGGTTTACAATAAAAATAAATGTTGGTACATACACTTTTTCAAAACTCCTATATGTATGTTAAACATAATCACATTAACAAAGTTTTGTATGGCTCAAAACTTCTGATGCCATTTTTACAATTTAAACAACAACGAAAAAAATCCTGCCTTTGAAGCAATTCTCTTACTTTTTTAATGCAAAAGATTCGTGAAAATTACCATTTTAACTACATTTATTCTATATCTAGTAATGTGTTTAATCAATTACTTAATTTGCATGATTACAAAGCGATTGTTGTCAGTCAGAACTATTGATTTTCAAAATATTCCTTTAATTACTAACATTTTCCATGAGCTTTTAACTAGCTACATATAAATCTATATATTGTTATAAACTATATTTTTTCAAGGATAACTTACCGTCATGTTTGATTTAAGTGAGGATTTTAATAGAAATCCAACAATTATCGCTTCTCTTTTTCTCACAAGAAGAAAAAAAATATAACCTTTTGTAAGATCTTTTGTGGCATTTATGTAAGATACTGGTAATTGCAAATCAACTTAATTATTGTAAGACCTTCTGATTTGAATTGTTTTTGGCAAAGCAAATAAACAAGCTACCAATGTTTAACAGTTGAACAGTTTTGTCTCAGCCATACTTTTACATATTTTCAATGGGGAAGATAACACATCTCACAACAAGAAATACCACAAAATATCAAATAACACAGTCATGTACAACACTCAGACATGACACCACAACATACCAAAACCTCCTCTTCCTTCAGTAGGCAGACAGTGAATGAAAATATATTATTAAATTGACTACATGTATTTAAAAACATGGTCCAGAGAATTAAAACAACAAAATATTCTATTAATAAATGTATAATCACAATTTTTGAAGCATTAAAAGCTTCATTCAGTTTGGGCCTAAACATTAATATCTGAAAAGAAAATTATTTGAAATCAAACTCACCCTGTAGCTTTTCATGTCAGCCCCAGTTAGAAATTCGTGGTCATGACCGATGGACTCAACTAGACTCTGTAAAAACTGACGCTGAAACACGGCTATCTCCGGAATGTTCCCAAAAATGTGGTCAATCTCATCGGACGTGAGAAAGCTTTCCTCCTTCAAAGGCTCTAAGAAGCGTTTCAGCAGACAATTCAAGTCCTGAAACAGAACAAATAAATTCACAAAGACTCGATGGCAAAATTTATACGAGCCTCGCTCTGGGAAAATCAGGTGTACTGGACATGTGTAAATTGTTGTACCGCATTAACTGGATTTTTGCTAAGAGGATAATTCCTTTAAATGAAAAATACCATTACAGCTGAAAGTGTTGTCCCTGAATAGCATGTGAGGACCTAACAGGCTTATCTGGGACGACACTTTACACACATGCACTAAGCCCTGTTTTCCCAGAGCAAGGCTCATATGTTAACATCTAGCGATCAGGAGGGCCCAGTTTGATCCTTAGTATGGAAGCATACACAAGTTTTTGTACAAATACATCAATTTCTAGTCCTGAAAAAGAATTAGCAATATGTGGTTAAATATTGCGCCTCATTCTGGGAAAACTGGGCTTAATGCATTTGCGTAAATAACGTGTTGTCCCAGATACCCTGTGCAGTTTGCAAAGGCTAATCAGGGATGACACTTTTTGCCTAAACTTGATGTCGTTTAGGAGAGACTTCCTTTAAACGAAATATTCAATAAAGCGAACTGCACAGGCTTATCTGGAACAACACTTTAAGCACATGTATTAACCCTTTGAGTGCTGAAACCAGATTTTGAAGGCCTTTGCAAACAGTTTGGATCCAGATGAGATGCCACAGAACGTGGCGTCTCATCAGGATCCAAACTGTTTGCTGTTCTGATAGTATTCTTTGAAAAAAAAAATCAAAGAAAATGCTCATATTAGAAATTCAGCAGACGACATTTTAGCAGACGACAAATTTCCCAGCATGCAAAGGGTTAATCCAAATTATCCCAGAACAAAGCTCTATTAGTCTGAAAGCAATTAATCCTATGGGCAGAAAGTTTTAGTTCAGTATTGCTTTGATTAAGCAGTAGCATGCAGTATAAAAGGTTATTATTTTAAATTTACATTATTTAATTAAAAATCAGGTTGGAGTTAAATATTTAATCAGGAATTATTATTTATATCACAGTTTTAGTTGTAGTCTACAAATGTTGAATGATCATATTGCATGGTAAAGTTAGTTGTGCGAGAGTTTACAATGCCCTTAGCAATGTCTGAATCTCCATGTTCACACCAATGTTATACGAAACAAAGGATGGTTTGGACATTTCATTGGCAAGTTGGCAAATCCGAATATATTAGCATCATTGTCACACATACTAACACACAAATCGTCCTTATATTTGCATTTTAGATCATGGCAATTAGTACTATCAAATCCTTTTACACTCGACACAGATGCAAAAATAATGGTACAAAGGCAGTTATGCATGTGTATTTTCGTATAAGCATGATTCCATTCTTACTGTAAAATCCTTCACATGCGTCTGCATGAAATTGAGTGGTTTTAAAACAAAATGACTTTTTTGTGGACATGTTAATGTGCGGATTTCTGATGTTGGAAAAGCAAACAGAAGAATTTGCATTGGTCAATTCCCGATGAGTTTGTGTTAAATTTGTTGATTGGTCAACCAAAGAAATCAATGGAAATTTACTTCCCGTAAATAATAATGATTTTACAGTAATTGAATACGGATCATATCGGCTCTACGGCATTGTTCGCTCACATTGACATATGAGCCCCGCTCTGTTAAAAGGGGGTTTAAGGCATGTGCGTAAAGTGTTGTCCCAGATTAGGGACGACACTTTCCGCTTATATTTTATTTTCGTTTTAAGGAAGGTCATAAGGAAGATTTTTCATGACGAAAATCCATTTTAGACGGAAAGTGTTGTCCTTGATTAGACTGAGCGGACTGTACAGGCTTATCTGGGACGAGACTTTACACACATGCATTAAACTCCCTTTCATAGAGCGAGGCTTATATCTGCAGCCCTTTTCACTCACATTGACGTACGCCTCCTCCGTATTCACTAGCTCCTTGATGACCTTGTGTAACCTCTCAACCTCCGACAGCTGCCGGTTGCTATTGACAACCTCCTCACCTGGTTCCCTGCAAATGGCTGTCACCTGGTCAGCACCCTGTTGAAAAATGGAATCACCCAGATTTATTTGAGCCGCTTTCTGCTCATACAGTTGTCACCCAAGGATCATTCCTGCGAAGTTTTATTAAAACCTGTTAATATTTTCTGGAGGAAAAATCATCAGTAGAAACATTTTACAATGAATTAACTGAAAGACGACGGACAACCTGGTATACTTATAGCTCCCAATGAGCACTATGTGCTCAGGTGAGCTTAAAAATAACATTGTGCATTTCTGCATAGTATCAAAAACATATGCATAAAGTTTCATGTTGAGACGTAGAAAAGTGAGAGACTAGAAGCTGGCACAAAATACACATGTATAATTACCTAAATATTCAACATGGCAAGGGCATCTTACTCTGCAAACAATATTGAGAAACACACGAAAATTATGTGTTGCACTTCTTTGTTGTTAAACAACATATCAGTAAAGTTTCACTTAGATAGACAGAAAACTGAAGGCATTTCAAGACACAAAGTACACAACAATAAACACTCATTTGATGGCAGTGATCTGTATATTCACAATAACACTTGGTCTCTTGTAAGCAAAAACAGGCATAGAGGGCAGTTTAGCCTTTCTGGCTCTATAGAGACGACAAGCAAGAATAGTGGTATGTAACCTGTAGGAGTGCATCCACCTGGTCTGTGCTTGATTGAACCTTGTTTCCTGTCTGAGTGTGGTGTGGAGAACTCGTGCAGCTCGTGTTCACGGAGCTAGAGGTACTACCTGTAGGAAACAACCCAGGCACTTAAGACGCATGATGAGAAAAGAGTTAAATATCATTCTTGATTTAATTAATGGTATATTAGTGTGTCCACATTTTCCGATCAGCTTAAAATCACCATTAGATATAAAAAAAGAATCATTTTGCTGTTGTTTTTTTTCTTACTTCCTAATATAACATTTTGAGTGTATGCAACCTTGCTAAAAAAAAAAAATATTTTACAAATAGAACATTTATAAAAACAAGGCACACAAGACCCTCATAACAAAAGAAGACATTCTAAAATTCTAATATATGCAAAATAATTGCTACAAAATACAAAACAAGAGCACCGCATAGCGGGTGCCAACAATCGGCTGTGGGTGCTTGGATTTTGTTTTTTGACCTTTGACCTTCATTGACCTTGACCTTTTCACCACTCAAAATGTGCAGGTCCATGAGATACAAATGAAAAACCCAAAAAAGTTTTTTTTTTACCTTTGACCTTGAAGGATGACCTTGACCTTTCACCACTCAAAATATGCAGCTCCATGAGATACACATGCACGCCAAATATCAAGTTGCAATCTTCAATATTGCAAAAGTTAAGGCCTACGTCAAAGTTTTCGGACGCTGCGTACGGCAGACAATGACAAAACCTCGGGTTTTCTTCGAAAACAGCCGAGCTAAAAAGGAACTGAAAGGACACTCACCTGACGAGGGCGGCGGTATCTTCAGACATTCAATACTGTTATCACTGATGCGTGACTGGGTGGGTGGGGGAGGTAGCGAGGGCGGGGTTTCCATGGTAACGGCCCCACTGGGCTGGAACATGGAGCGAACGGTGAAACAGATGCTCGTGGACTCGGTGAGAAGTTGCTCCACGTACACCATGTCAAGGTCGGAGACTATCTTCCCGTTAATGATGACAATCTCGTCTGTGGCTCGCATGCCTGAGAACACAAATGAAACGTTAGCAGAACATCATAGACTATTGCTGTAGAAAACAGGGGTGTTATTTGAGAACCACATCAGGGCAGGAAAATGCCCTAACCCACTTACACAGATCAATTACACTCTTCATTTGTACACAGATCCTGCAAAGTTAATAACTATTTGTAAAATAAGTTGGACATTGAAATGGAAGAAATCAGCTGAAAGGAGGAGAAATCAGCTGACCTGACAATAACCCTTTGAGCGCTGGAACCGGATTTTGAAGGCCTTTGCAAACAGTTTGGATCCAGATGAGACGCCACAGAACGTGGAGTCTCATCAGGATCCAAACTGTTTGCTACTCTGATAGTATTCTTTGAAAAAAAATCGAAGAAAATGCTAATTTTAGAAATTCAGCAGACGACATTTAAGCAGACGACAAAAATTTCCCAGCATGCAAAGGGTTAAGATGTTTTTGATTTCCTAATACAATTGGGAAGAATAATGACTAGATAATATATTTTAAGCAACATCTCATGTATTCTATAATGAAATCTATATAGTACTTTGTATTACTAGCACTGGTCCATCATCATGACTGTGTTAAATTATCACCTAACATTATTCAATCTATATGCTTTTGAGAGTTAAACTTTTGTTTCAAATGCCAAAATGGTTTCAGTTGAAATTTTGTACAATCATGCGCCCAATAACCGAGCAATTCGATTATCAAACAATATTCTGGAACAGCTCTTACATATAGTGCCTAACACACTCATACATTACTGAGAATAAGTCTAAGTTCTTTTTTTAGGCTCAGAAAATAGTTTAAAAGGCTAATAAAATATATAATAAATTGTTTCTTTTTCATTTAATGTCATGTCATTACACTATTTTGCATTTGATTATTGGTCTATTGATATAGTGATTGTAACTCAACAAGACCCTCAATATTTGGGGGCTTGAATAAACTTAAACAAATAAATAATTGCAAAGTGATGATTTTAACTAAATCTCAGTTTAGATGGCATAACAATTATTATGTAAAACTGACCCAAAGGGTATGTAATATGCCGCCACACATACCTTTCTGATCAGCCAGACTGCTGGGTCGCACTTCAGTGACGTAGATTCTCAAATCATCTTCCTTATCAAAATCTTCCGCTAGTTCTGCTTCTATTTTCAAACCAAAGTCTCGGTGCTTCTCGCATTTTGATAATTCTACCCGATACATGTACTTCTGACAAACCTCCACTATTTCACAGCGCTGTAAAAACAACAAAATTACAAAGTAGGAAGTAGATATTTGAGTTTTATTTATGTCTGTAAATAATATAAATCTCTATCAAACTTCAATGATTAATGTTATAACTAATGCTCGTCTACAATCTTGTGCTATCAATTTTTTTATCTTTTAATAAGAAGACACATAAGAAAGCTGATTGTTATAATTCTTATTTTTTAATTCAATATTGATAAAATGGACTGCATTTTGGCTAAGTAAAATGCATAGAATATCATAAAATATTTCAGTCACTGACACAAAAAAGATTGCTTTTCAAACTACCAATAAAGGTTTATGTTACAGAAATGAAATTATAATTCATGAATTACCTCAAAATGTTTTATAATTCTGACACATGTTCATCATAACATTATATTTGTAAAGCATATTATTATTTTCATTTTTCTCTTTTATAATTTGACTCTTGATCTTCAAGTGTGACCTTGACCCTGAACCTAGTGATCTAGTTCTTAGGCTTGACACAGCGTTTCGTCAGACTTGATATTTCTGCCAAAGTCGTCTGAAAATCCTTCAATTCTGGATAAAGGTATTTTCCAGACAATTATAAAAAAAAATCACACAAACCCACACTATATGTATCCTCCCCCCTCATTATCGAAGGGGCATAGAAAAGGGGGCAGATTGTACTTAAATAAAACAGGGGATAAATTTCAATTAAATGATTTCCTCACTAGTTTCCTGATGTTTTCCTTCCTATCAGGGTACTGGTAGCTGCCTTCTGGTGCCCCCTGCAGTCTGACGCGGACGTAGTGGTCACGAGGGTTGAGTTGACGTCTGCTGCAAACCGTCAGCAACACGTCTTCTGCAGTCGTCGACTTCTTGATGCCCACCGTCACACTCTGAATACAGTGGATGGAAGTGCTGTATTTAATCATGCATTGTTGGGTTGTATGTATAAGATAATTACATTTGAAAATATTGTGCATTAAATTGTTTTTCATTTATAACTCTGAAAATATGTAATAAATAAAAGCCATAATTAGAATATAACTAAATTTAATAAATTAGTTCAATTGAAAATATTGAATTATTAAAAGGATTAGAGCTACTAGGGTCATTCATTAATTTAAACTCTCTAGTAGCATTGTTTAATATAAAAATGTTGCAGGAATTTTTACATACAAATACATTAAAGGTTCTTGGTTAAGTTATACATATCAGATGATCCGATGACTAGATTCTTGAATTGCAATACAGATTTTCTTTATGACAGCTTTCAGCAGTTATTCATTGGTTTTTTTTAATGACTGGTACACAAATATTTTTTTAGAAGACCTATGCAAAAAATATATACAAGACCAAATGTACGACATTTGCAATATTCCTTCCTTGATTTATTATATGTATTCAATTCAAAACAAGGCAGGAAGACATTTATGGCCTGCTTGTTCATATGCTTCAAATATGGTTTTCCTTCCATATGGAATAAATCATAAATCTTGAAATAGGAGTTCACAACAAAACACCCCTTCCTTATATTCATAATAATTAAAGGAAAGAACAGCATACTTGATTGAGAAGTTTTGAAAGTTACATCTCTTCCATATATGAAAAAGATCGTATCAGGTAACAATTTGGAATCATTGTCTTCCTTATGTTATAAAACAAGCCTGGTGTACTTGATTTTGAGGATTTAAAAGTGACGTCCATCCATTATGTAAGGATAAAAATCAGCATAGTTGATTTGGATGTATAACTAGATGTGTTTGTGAAACACTATGTCCCCGTATATGATGTTTGACCTTGAAGGATGACCTTGACCTTGACCCTTCACCACTCAAAATGTGCAGCTCCATGAGATACACATGCATGTCAAATATAAAATTGCTAGCTTCAATATTGCAGAAGTGACATTACATGAGCAATTTTGACCCATATATTTGACCTTGAAGGATGACCTTGACCTTGACCTTTCACCACTCAAAATGTGCAGCTCCATGAGATACACATGCATGCCAAATATCAAGTTGCTATCTTCAATATTGCAAAAGTACTCATAAAATGAGCGATTTTGGCCACATATATTTGACCTCTGACCTTGAAGGATGACCTTGACCTTTCACCACTCAAAATGTGCAGCTCCATGAGATACACATGCATGCCAAATATCAAGTTGCTATCTTCAATATTGCAAAAGTTATGACATAACTGTAAGATTTCTTCAAGTTTTGGACAGACAGATATACAGACAGAATG
>VMBQ01003338.1:65665-109850 GCA_007657795.1 Dreissena rostriformis
CTAGGTTTCAAGGGGCAAAGAACACATAAAGATCATCAGACATTGTTTAAGTGTACAATAGTACACACAAATCCAACATGGCGTCGAAAATGGCCGCCAAGATGGCCGCCAAAACCTATAAATGATCATAACTATGTAAATATCCACTCAAATTTGATTATTTTGGTGGCTATATATGGGTTTCAAGGGGCTAAGAACACATTTAGATCATCATACATTGTATAAGTTTATTATATTACACCCAAATCCAAAATGGCGTCCAAAATGGCCGCCAAGATATCCACCAAAACCTATAAATGATCATAACTATGTAACTATCCACTCAAATTTGATGGATTTGGTGTCTATACCTACGCTTCAAGGGTTAACCCTATTCTCCCAGACAATTTATGAAAATTAAGCTGATTGATGCCCCATCTTCAAAGGAGAAAAAAATACCAAAAGCTGCCAGTACCAGACTGTTATCAACCATTTTCATATGCTACTGACATGCATCTTCCAAGATATATAGGTGTAGTTTTGCCCCCCTTACTGGTACACCCCACCTCAATTTTGGGTACTTGGCTGAAGGACTACCACTACTATAGTGGCAACCCAAGATTATGTCATCACTTAAACCAATAATACTTCATTTGGAGTTTTTTTTAAAGCACCACTCTTTTCCTGATGTTGTTAATCAAGACCAGGATTGTTAATTGGGGGTTTTCTTAACTGAAATCCTTTCTTTATGACATAAATCAAGCCCAGCCCTCAAGGGCCTACCTGATTGTTAGGCACTGCCACCTTGGAGAGAACCTCACTGGAGCCGGTAGAGCCGCAAGGCGATTGGCTGCCACTGCTGTCCTTGCTTATCAAGTCTCCCACCACCTCATCCAGCTCTGAGGCTTTATACAGACTCCTGAGAAACACACACAAAGAGGGGATTTAGTCAAGATCTGAGGCTTAATACATACTCCAGAGAAACACACACAAAGAGGGGATTTAGTCAAGATATGAGGCTTTATACATACTCCTGAGAAACACACACAAAGAGGGGATTTAGTCAAGATCTGATGCTTTATACATACTCCCGAGAAACACACACAAAGAGGGGATTTAGTCAAGATCTGAGGCTTCATACATACTCCTGAGAAACACACACAGAGAGGGGATTTAGTCAAGATCTGAGGCTTTATACATACTTCTGAGAAACACACACAAAGAGGGGATTTAGTCAAGATCTGAGGCTTTATACATACTCCTGAGAAACACACACAAAGAGGGGATTTAGTAAAGATCTGAAGCTTTGTAGACATACCAATAAACGGGATAAAGTTCAGTTCTGAGGCTTTAATACACAAGCCAAGGTGAAATTATGATACCAAACCAAAAAGGAAAGCAGCAAGAGGACTTAAAGCAAGTAACAGACTCAAACATTGGCAGACAACAGAGATCACCTACAGAAATGAGCCTCATTCTGAGAAAATGGGGCTTAATGCATGTGTTTAAAAGTGTCATCCCAGTTTAGCCTGTGCAGTCCACACAGGCTAATAAGGGATGACACTTTCCACCTACACTTGATTTTTGTTTAGAAGAGATATCCATAAGGAACTAAAGGAAAAATTCCATAAAAGCGGAAAGTGTCGTCCCTGTCTGCAGTCCGCACAGGCTAATCTGGGACGACACTTTACGCACATTAATAAAGCAAAGTCTTCCCAGAACAAGGCTTAAATCAACTGCCACAGCAAGCTTGTTGACAGATGGAAACACAAATAATTGGTGGCCAGAGTAAAGGTTTCTTTGCAGATGACAGAATAGAACTTTCTCAGCATATTTTTGAGTTGACCATTAGCTAGAAAAATCAGGAACAGAAAAGCAAATAAGACAGTTAAAAAAATACAAACACATGTAATATTTCTCTGTTATTGAAATACGGAAGATTTGTCAATTTGTAAGAGCACTTAGTCCACTCCACATCAAAACAAAAACAATAAAAACTGTAACATATATTATAAAATACACTTTACTGTTTACATAATGTCATATACCTTCCAATTGAAACCTTAGAAGATCAATGTGGCACCCATTTATTTTCCTGTTGCGGTAAGTGTATTCATAACTTAACGATAATATAAATGAAATAGATGTTAGTCATATTCTCTTAAGTTTCCTTGTCTTAAGTAAATTTAAAATTTAACATATAGCCATTCAAAGCTTTTGATATTGTATATTTAAGCCTCATTCTGGGAAAACTGGGCTTAATGCATGTGCATAAAGTGTCCTCCCAGATAAACACTTTCCAGTCTGCACAGGCTAATCAGGGACGACATTTTTCGCTTTGATGGAATTTTTGTTTTAAGAAAGTCTCTTCTAAATGAAAATCCAGTGGCTCATTGATGCTTTATTATGTTTTTGTTCTAAATTTGTTAATTTTAAGAATCAATCTTAAACAATAAACAATTTCTTGCATCTTTTCATTATAAAATTATATAAAAGAACAAATCTATTTTTATATGCAAGAAAAATCCAGCCATAATTAATAAGATAAAACATGCATTAAACAGGATATTAGGTGCATACATTTTTCTTAGAATGAGCTTCATGTTCTTTATATATGAAGAGAATGCAAATCCTGACTGGCGTATTCACAGCATGAAATGCAGTCATTCGATCAAAAGGCTTTGCTCAATACGAGGCAACAGCTTTTTCATATCTGTGAGAAAATATTAACTTGTAAGAACAGCATCAGTTCATGTTTGCAGATGAGATATTTCATGTCTACACAATGGGATATGAAGTTTATCAATAATGCTCATAAGTGACAAGCCTAACAGAGAAAAAAGAACTTGAAAAGACTGTAAAAAAAAGATTGCAATTGCTAAAATGATTTTTTCAGTAGCTTCATGAAGTAAGGTGAAACGTTTTATTGAACAATCAAAGAGAATAAGAGAATTTAATTCAAACATAAAAAATTGTTTGATTTTCGAATTATGACCATTTCAACATAAGTTAAAGCCTCTTAGTATAGTATTTATCTTGATGTGCATTGCACTAAGCGATTCTACAAAACATATGAGCCTCGCTCTGGGAAAAAGGGACTTCATGCATGTGCGTAAAGTTTCATCCCAGATTAGCCTGTACAGTCTGCACACCCTAATCAGGAACAACACGTTTTGCCTAAACTGGATGTTTGCTCAGAAGGGACATCCTTATAACAAAAAATTCCATAAAAGTGGAAAGTGTTGTCCCTGACTAGCCTATGCAGACTGCACAGGCTAATATGGGACGACACTTTAGGCACATACATTAAGCCCCTTTTTCCCAGAGCGCGGCTTAAATGGGGTCCACAATATACTCACTGGTTAGTACTGGAGGAGGCTGGTCTCATGGTGTGGTACTTGAACATCCCGTCACCTCTAGGGGACAGCAGCCCCCCTTTCTGCTGCCCCTTCCCGTACAGGCTTGGCATGACGAGCGGTTTACGCGCACAAACAAGCGCGTGGAAGGAGGACACTGTGAAGATTCCCAAACGACTCAGAGTTCCTTTTGAGGTCTTGGATACGTTTGCAAGTAGCACCTTCAGAATGAAAACACATAATTATTTCTTCTGATTTTAATCATCTTTGCATAAAAATTGCAACAGCAAGATACTTTTATAAATTATAAAAATGAGTAACACTTATTATTGATGATGAAAAAGGACAAATATGACATTAATCCAGAGGGCCTTAGGTCCTATGTTTGCTCACATAAGACTTCGGGGACCTGAACAGTTCTGAACTGCTTTTTTGATGTTTCAGAAACCATAGTTGAATTTCGAACGTGGACGAGATAAGATTGGACCAAATGTTCTGAGCACTTTTTTTATTAAAATTTGCCAAGCGGTTCAGGAGAAGACCCTTGGACAGAGTTTTCTTTAGCTAATTTTTGAAACCCACGCTTTTACTTAAAAGTTCAGAACATTGAATAGAACTTTACAGGCTAATATTTAAAACAGACCTTTGGAATGGGAAGTGAAAATGGCTATGTGCAACCACCATAAAACCAAAACAGCCTGCGAGTAACATGCAGTATGTTCAGGTTTTATGCTGTTTGCTGCTTATCAGTATCTTAGGGTTGGAAAATGAAGCCTTGAAAACTTGACTCTAGCAAAAAAAAGGTCTTTAATTTAACATCATTTTCTAAGGGACAACAAATACGTCAAAATAGCGTTTCTGAGAGGTAAATGGTTAACTCTTTCAGTGCTCGAACCGAATTTTGAAGGCTTTTGCAAACAGTTTGGATCCAGATGAGACGCCACAAAACGTGGCGTCTCATCAGGATCCAAACTGTTTGCTTTTCTGATAGTATTCTTTGAAGAAAAATCGAAGAAATGCTAATTTTAGAAATTCAGCAGACAACATTTTAGCAGACAACAAATTTCCCAGCATTCAAAGGGTTAAAGCAGACCTTTGGATTGGGAAGTTCAGAGCCTTGTATAGAGGAGGAGTAACATCGCAGACGGTACTGTTCTATAAATAGCTTCTCCAAGTTCTCTTCCCATTGGTTGATCTGTTTGATGATGGCCTGTCTACTGCGGGGGTCAGACACAACCGTCAACTGTAGTTCGGCCATTTTCCGCATTTTTACATCCTACAACAACAACAACAACAACAAAATATTAAAATATCAGAATAAACATTTTGGGCTATTAATTACAACTATATGTGTCATATCACATACAATCAAATGCATCTCTGCTACCCCTTAATAAATTTGACCTTGCATTTTGCGTGTCTTTGACCTTTGAACTATTTACTGAAATGCCCTCTAAAGACAGAAAACATTTATTTTAAAGTTCAAAATGAAAAGCTTACAGTCGGACTAGATCACACAGATGTAAGCCCCATTCATCTATAAACACAGCCAAGTGCAATTCTTAATGCCTGCAGGTTTATCGGTGCATAAGCGATCTTTGAATTTCCTGCTTTTGTACATCCAACATAACTTAAACAACACTTAGTTTTCATTTGCAAGATTAATATTCATCATGAGCTGATCTCATCTTATTACAACTTTAAGTACCACATAAGTGGAAAAAACCTTGTGGCATTTTTCCAGGAGGAGGAAAATAGCTTATGTCTCATCATAACTGAGCCTTGCAATGTGCACTAAAATGTTTAATGTCTCATAATTAATGCATGCAAGCATACTGAGGACAGATGAAATCACATTCTGCAATTGCATAAGTGCTTGCAGCTTGCCAAAAGATGCAGTTGCAATTTTTATTTGGGTTGTGAAAGTCTTCTGCTTACATCAAAGAATATTTGTACTGCACATTTTGGGGAAGAATTCAAAAAGAATGAGGGGTGTTTAGCCTTTAGAATTGGGTCCCATTAATTCTGTTGCAAGCAAAGCTATAATAAATTAAATTTTCAATGTTGGTGCAATGAACTAACACTATGTGTGCCCCCTACTGCACTTTGAAGCCACACAGCAGCTATTTAAGAGAAAATTCCTAAGTCCAAGACCCATAACTTCGTCAAAAATCAAAGGACTGGAACAAAACTCGAACTTGATCTGTAAGTCATGTAGGTAGANTGCAAAGTGTGACGGAATTTCAGACAGACAGACAGACAGACAGAAGGAGAGTGCGATTTCTATATTCCCACCTTCGGGGACATAAAAAGCAGTTCTTTAAGCACTAATTTGTCAGTTCTTTCTCAGTCAGCACCATCAAAATACATAATGGCATAATAATATTTATATAAAACAGTTTTATAAATACTATCTCAGTTCAGCACATTTTTAAAGCAAAGTTTATTTCTAATACACAAGAAGAAACATACGACACATGAGCAAAGGATAAAACTCAATACTGTGAAACCATTTATTTTCGTCAGCACGAAATTTCGTCATTTTTACAAAAATGACATTTTCGTCAGCACTTTAATTCATCAATTTCCGATTTAAAAAAAAAAATGCGTCATTCAATATCTAATTTGTTTGTTACACATGTCCGCGAGAAATCCATAATTAAATTCATAAAAAGATCCGTTACATCGCGTTTGGTGGGATTCCCGGATCGGGATCGAGATATAACGGGTCAAGTCTGTAGATTTATATGCATAAGCATAGTTTGGTGATCTCAAACACGTAATTTATCAACGTTTTTGTTGTTGAATCAAGTGCAGGGGTCGACAAGTTTTGTTTCAGCAACTTGCCCTGCAGGGCGAGTAGCTAAGAATTTTCACTTGCCATGCTGAAATATGTACTTGCCCTGCAATTTATTGAAAAAATGCAATAAATCAGTAACTAATATGTTTTATCGTGATTTTTTATTGGTTATCATCGTATTTGTTACGCTCTAATAAATTGATGTGTCAACACTCGAATTATCACATTTCTTACTCGAAAATGCAGGTGCGCGGATTTTTTTACCGTTACACCGGTTGTTAGGACTAATTTTAGCGCAGTGTGAATAATAAACATCCGGTTAATTTGTTATCGCCGATTAAAAACCTTGTTTTGTTTGGTAAAGATGTGTTTAAACTTAAAATTTTAATCTTTTCGGCCAGAAATGCCACTCGCCTTGCAGGACGAGCGCTGCCAGAATGTTCACTCGTCCGGAGCCGATTTTCACTCGTAATTACGAGCAGGCGAGTGGATTTGTCGAACCCTGAAGTGTAACATCCGTATTTTATATATTTTTCAAATAAGACATTATTGCATTATGACCTAGTAAGATTATCAAAGGCGTGTAATTATTTTTTATGAAATTCGATACGCATTTCAACTTTAATAAATTCTGCCTACGAATTCACAGCTCTCATTTATTTCGTGCATAACATCGCGTCATCCTCGCGGAAATTGAGTGATTTAATATTTGCCGAATAAAAACTTACCGCAGAAAACATCGAGATCTTTACTTTTCGTAACATAATTTGAAGTGCATTTTTTACAAAATATGGCGAACCTTTACCCTGAATTAAAAAAAAAGTTTATGCTGTATCAACAGTGCTACAATTGTTGAGATAAAAAAAAAAGATAATAGTAAATATAGTTTAACGCAAACAACCAAACACAAATCAATATGTTTTAGTTTTGTTTCTTTGTACTAAAAACGCAGCATCTATTTAAGTAAGGTGGTGATCACACATCGTCATCTTTTAATTGCGTTTATTGTCTTTGATCCGGATCCGCCGCGTGTTGGTTGTATAATCTGCGACACCCCTGACAGACACAGAACACAAAATGGGTTATAAAGTAGTTAACAAATAGCGCTAATCATTACTATTCTACCTAAACGCATTCGATACAGCTTTACTGCATTCGCGTTTAACAGGAAATGTCACGTGTCAGTTAATACACTGTATAAAGTACACCCCTTTGTTTCAAAACCGGATTAATCTTGATTTCGAAACAGACACAGTATGTATGCGTGGATTACGTTGGATTTTTTTGTCTCATGTCAACGGTAATTCAGTCTTATTTTTTTTAAACATTGGACATAATTATTCGTTAGGAACTTAAATTCGTCAATCGGTCAACTGACGAAATAGACGAAAATAAATGTCTGACGAATAATAATGGTTTCACAGTATGCGTAAAGCGTAATCCCAGATTAGCCTTTGCAGTTGGAACAGGCTAATCAGCAACACACTTTCCAATTTGATGGTATTTTTCGTTTAAAAGAAGTCCCTTCTTAGCTAAAATCCAGTTAAGGCGGAAAGTGTCGTCACTCATCTGAGATGACATTTAATGCACATGCATTAAGCCCCTTTTTCCAAGAGCTAGGCTCAAAATAAATAGGCTTCTGTGGACACAAAAAGGTCTTCAGAGAAACCAGTTTCCATGTCACAAGCCCCTGTGACCTTGACCTTAGAACTAACAGACAGGTGCAAGAACTGTTACCACACTTATTTGAGGGGGAATACAAATATAAGATAACGATTCAAAATTTAAGCCTCATTCTGAGAACACTGTGCTAAATGCTTGTGCATAAAGCGTCATCCCAGATTAGCCTGTGGAGTCCGCAAAGGCTAATCAGCGACAACACTTTCCAATTTTATGGTATTTTTCATTTAAAGGAAGTCTCTCCTAAACAAACCTTCAGTCTGGGTAGAAAGTGACGTCCCAGATTAGCCTGTGCAGACTGCACAGGCTAATCTGTGACAAAACTTAACCCACATGCACAAAGCCCAGTTAACCAAGAGCGAGGCCTATTTAAACAAATAGGCTCTTACAATGTCGATGTTTGTTTCCAGTTTGTGAAGTTCAGATCTCAGCAGACGCACAATGTTTTCCTTCCCATGCTGCCTTGCAAATGATCCCGCACATGCCGAGTGTATTGCACATACCCACGAGTCCAGCTCGGTCTGACTAGAGGCCTAGAGGTGCGAGATAGAAAGTTATAGATCGTTTGGTTGTTAAATTAAAACTTTTATTACAGCATAATAATAATGATGGTATACTCACCACCCCTTTTGAAACAGGCAGAACATAAAGAAAACAAATACTTACAAAAAAATAAAACAAGTAATCAGAATTAAAATAACCCAATATTTTCATACAAATTGATACGCTTGAATATAGTTATATTTATTAAATTTACACAGTACATGCACATTAGTACATTATCCATTAAAATGAAAAAAGGCCCTGAAGTTATCACATTAAATTATTTTTTAGTTTTATTAACCAGACATATACATGCACATTCATTCATTGACTTCATTTGAACTCACAAGGGACATGTGTTGATAATGCTTCATTACATCAAAAGCCTTTCATATCATGGGAATTTCCTGGCCTTTGATATCTTTCAAACATACAAGTGTGTAACATCAGGGTTCTTCATAAATATGACCATACTATATAATTTAATTATGGGTTATTTAACTAATTAATTAATAATTGTATAACTTCCATTTAAGGGTTGTTGCGACAGTTAATTTTACCGAGGATATATTTATAGCAACACCTGATGCTATTATTATCACAACCCAATATTTTTGTTATCAGACTTATCACAAATGACCGAGTTGGTTCATAATAGGTACAACTGTCAGTGGTTCGATCCCAGGTGCGGTTAACTTTTTTTACTTCTTTTTTTTCTTTCTTTTATTTCATTCTTGTTTTTTACTGGAGCTCTTTAGTCCTGTTGTTTACATTAATCAATTTAAAGCATTTAATCACAATCTTCAAAACATGCCGAAATCTGTCAGCAAGTCCCTGTACTTATTGATGATTAAGGTCGAGTTTGATACTGTATGGTCTTATGTTTATGATTAAATATTGTATTAGTGCTTTGTTTTTTTGGTAAGCTGTTGTGATCCCAGTTAAGATTGTAAACAATTTCTAATGTTTATGCATATTTCTAGCAATACATATACTGGTACTTGGGTTTTGCCTAATTGCTGTATTTAATGAAACGGTAGGGATGGTTATACAAAAAAATCTCTGTTAAAAGTGCGGTGACCCCCTTTTTTTAATTTTTGTTTTATGATAACAATATGTAGATGAACATATTTTAGCAGTTTCGCAGAAAGTTATAAGATATAACTTTTTTAAATTCCTTTTTTTGTGGTTAAAATAGTAAAAAAAATGGGTGACATAAAAGTTATAAAAATTAAATTTCTTAAAATTTAACTTGTGTTCTACATTTTTTGGGAGTTTGTTGTTTGATTAAACAGTATATGATGTATCTTAGCTTATATAATATATACCTGTTGCCAATTTCATAGGTTATTAATCATTTTTATGCAATTAGAGATTTTTCAGTTTTAATGACATCTTATGTAATGGTGAATAAAATCAAAACAAGGCCGGTGACCCTATGTTTTAATTTCATTTTTCATATAATATTAGTATGTATTACTCCAATATAAATTTTGAGCAAAAGTTATTAAATGGAAAAAAATCAGCAAAACTTCAGCAACACCCCTTAAATCATTTTTGTTGCAACAACAAAATCTGGCTAAAATAACTTTTTTTCAAAACCAAAGAAAAGTTTCAAACATGCTATTACCTGAAACAAATATGCGTCTCCAAATGAAGTACTTAGGGAGAATATGTAGTCACGTTTCGGATGTTCTGGGACGCCTTGGGAAATCCCACCTTCGATAACTGAAAAACAACATTTGAGCCTCAATCAAGGAAAATGGGGCTTAACCCTTTGCATGCTGGGAAATTTGTCATCTGCTAAAATGNGAATAAAATCAAAACAAGGCCGGTGACCCTATGTTTTCATTTAATTTTTCATATAATATTGGTATGTATTACTCAAATATAAATTTTGAGCAAAAGTTATAAGATGGAAAAAATCAGCAAAACTGCAGCAACACCCCTTAAAGGTCTAATGGCGAAGCCGGGATAAATGCATGGCAAGCTATACAACATAAAAATCGACTAAGGGTATGTGTTATGCACTGAACACTTATCTATTGATTTGATAGTTTGGTATCACTATTTTTGAAAAATTAAATTTCCGCGGTCATAAACATCATTCCGAATGTTTCTTAACAATACAACGATAATCGATTACAACTTACTATAGGTTACATTATACTAAATAAATGAGTCATGAAGGGCTATACTCTCTAAAAAAACATCATATTTTACTCGAAGGCATGTTTTACTCTTTAGACTGTTGTTCTGGTTTGATATGTCCTTTGAACAAGACCAGAATGCATTGTCTGAGGATAATATTTAATACGTTTTTCGAAGTTGAAGCATTTTTAATTTTTTCATGTTTCAAAAAAAAATGTAGGCCTGCTGTGCCCAATAGCAGCAACGCCCCTGTTCAGTGTGTAAATTAGGTGAAGGTCATTGTGACAAAATATACACTCCTAGTTGGATACAATCAATTTAGTCTAAACACGACGTTCAAAAATAAAATATGTGGAAAATGTAAATCGTAATAAATCGTTCAATAAATCCCAGTAAATTTAGCTCATAGTTCTGCTTTTGTCACCTGACGTCATTTATGTTTAAAAAAAAGTTGTTTAAATTCATTTTATCGAGCCGTTCTGTAGCTTGTTTTAGCAATAACCATAATTATAATTTAAATTAACACATTATTATCGATTTAATATTGTATATCGGTCATTAAAACAACGATTATGAGTCTTGATTCATAAACATTTAACCACGAAGGCGTTAGCCAAAGCACTTTAATAGCCAAGCATCAGATAGTCAAATGGGTGATCATTTACCAAAAAGTTCATTATAACTACAATTAATAATAAAATTGTCACGAGCCGAGTGGTACTTGAGATTTGTCTTTATTTCGTTTGATAAAATTGATACAAACTGGATTCGGATAAACAGTTGAATTAATGACATATTACTTTCACAAAGTTCTTTGTAGAATAACAGGAAAATATAAATGCAATATTTATAAAAGGCACAGTTTTAAATATCAATATTAAATATGAGCACAACGTTCTTAATTACTACTGAATGAGTAATTTTAATTGTTTATTCTTATCTTACATCTTCTTTCTACTGATAAATTAAGTTTTTCATAAATGAGTAATAATAATGCATGTGTTTTATACTTAATTTTGATATAAAATTCAGTCCCACTTTCGATTAAGGCTTACATTCGACGACCATGATTATCATGTTGTTATAAGCCTTTACGAGTTAAGATGAAATCTACGACACGTTCAGAAGAAGAATTAACGAAAGTTTCAGCAGCAGCAACAGCAGCAGCAGCAGCAGCAGCAGCAGCAGTACAGATAGAACTAGTAGTATAACATTTATTTTATATTGGTTGTAGTAAAACATATATATTATGTAATATAATTTAATTTAATTGTTAAATATTATTATAATAGTATCGTTAAACGGACCCAAACAGTGCTAAATCTCATATATGCACAGGTTTGAGCAAATTATCATTAAAGCTTCCCGGTACATCCTTTAAGGAATAGCCGAGTCGTACGTTTTATTTACACTTTAACTGAGTTTAACTTCTATGCGATGTTGAATTTGAAGTCAAGCTAATATGCAGTATTAAGCCCCGTTTATAGATACGACACTGTCTTTACTTTAGGTCATGATGATTAACGAGCATGTAAATTTAACGTCGATAACCGCCCCTCCCCCTAGTTTCGATTTGAAAATACACTGTGTTCGATGTTGTACGGATACGTTGGATTATATTGGAATATATGAATACTCAATGTACGTTGTACAATTGATTCCAGCTTCGCGTTACTTTTGCAGGAAAACAAACTGTTTAAATCAAATAGCAACATGGCAACGGGGGGATACGATGCGAGTCAGGAGTATGCCAGTGACATTGTAGAGGACGATTTAAAGGAGAAAATGTGCGCGACTTGTATTAAGAAATGTACCTTTACAGATACAAGTGCCATCACTGAAATCAGAATAAGCCTTCTTTGTGGTCAATGCAGGGATTTTGTATTTCGACATCAATTCAATAGTCATGAAATTATAGTTGTTAAAAAACAAGACTCAGCAGAAACTGGTTTTGACATGAATGGTCTCGATAAATGCATTCAACACATGAAAAAAGTTAAGTTTTACTGCGAGGATCATAATCAGGTGTGTTGCAGTGGATGTGTTACCACCCATCGTAAGTGCGATAAGTTCAGTGAGCTCAGTGCTTTATCCGAAGAAAAAGAAGCATATAGAGAAGTGTATAATGACTTGTTAAAAATAAATGATGAAAGCATTTCTATGAAACAGGAAATGAGGCAATTAGAAGTTGAATTAAATGAAACGGGGGCATATTTTTCATCAGAAATTGATGAAATTAAAAATAAACTGTTGAAACTGCTTGATAAGGATAAATGTGTGATTCTAATAGAGTCCGAAAGTATCAGTGCAGAAAAGAAATTGCTTATTGAACAAAGGAAAGTTGAATTGGAAATAATTGAAACAGATGTTTCTCAAGGTCTTCAATTGCTGTCTAGAACTTTGAAGAACGGAACACCTTCGCAGAAATTTATCGTTGGCAGAGCTGTTTCAGAAACACTCAGAAGGGCTCGCTCTGTTATTGAATATCAAAAACAACGTCCGATGTCAATAACAGCGCATCTCAGTTTCTCAAATGAGCTGACACAACTTTTACGCACTGAAGAAAACAATGTCAGACTCTATACTGACGAGACATGTGATTCCCAAGGTAAATAGTTTACTGCAATTTGTATTAACGGTTTGTATTTCCGTGTCAGTTCCGTAAACTCAAGAAGCATGAAGCAGTTTAATATAAACGTTGCCCGCACGATTAAATTAAGTAAATGTACATATTGAACGTATGTGGAAAGAATGCAATGTTATTAGACCAATTTATATATATATCCGTTTTGAGGATTCCAATCAATTCATTTCAATCTCACTGTTTTCATGTCAGCCAATGATAATCTTTGTATTGTTATGAGGTATTATAATTAATTCATGTCTCGGATCTTAAAAGTGTCATGCTGTTATTATTTATGTGTAGGATTTTAAAAGTGCCCAATCAATAACGGCCTAGTTATGAAATAAAATGTACTTCCACTCATTTTCTTACAACTCGTATGCATGCAATCAATTTATATACTTTCAGCTTGAAACGTTTATTCAAAAGAATTGTTATATCTATAGGTAGAAAAATAGGGTCAGGTACGTTATCTCAAGTTAAGAAACAAACATGTTAACATCGTCTTCGGTTTATCGCGAACTAGAACATTATCTCCCACGGAGACCATAATCCGCGATTTAAACGCTCGTTGACAAGCCTTAAAACAGTTTCCTTAATGTGTACATCAAGATAAGGCAAAACTCACAATACCAACATAAGCTCAGCAGATTAAGTCCATATATCAAGAAATCTTTCAGTTTGTGATACAAGCAACAAATTTGGCAAATATACTCTTCAGTAACTATAGATTTGATAAAGCACGTTAGCCAATAAAAAAAACTCAAAATGGCGTCCGTTTTCAAGATGGCATCAGGATTAAAGATGAAAAAAGAAAATGAAGCAAATTCCCTGAAAGGTTTTACTGCTGTGAATATTACTTGATTTGGATTATGTGCACAACAATTTGACTAGTTTGAATTTAAATTCAGACATGGTTTAAGTTTAATATAGTAAAAAAATCCAACATGGCGTCAAAAATGGCCGCCAAGATGGCCGCCAAAACCTATTTATGATCATAACTATGTAACTATCCACTCTAATGTGATGAATTTGATATCTATACCCAGATTTAAGGAGGCAAAGAACACATTTATTTCATCAGACAAAGTGTAAGCTAATAATGTCACACAAAAATCCAACATGGCGTCCAAAATGGCCTCCAAGATGGCCGCCAAAACATATTAATGATCATAACAATGTTACTATCCACTTATATTTGTTTACGATTTTTGTGTCTATAGATAGGTTTCAGGGGGAAAAGAACACATTAAGATCATCAGACATTTTCAAATTTATTACATATCACACACATCCAAAATGGCCGCCAAGATGGCCGTCAAAACATATTTATGATAATACACAAAATGTAAAATATAACTATGTTACTGTCCACACAAATTTGATTAATTTGGTGTCTATACCCAGGTTTCAGGGAGAAAAAACCCATAAATATTACATTTACATCATCAGACAAAATATAAGCTAATAATGTTACACAAACATCCAACACGGCGACCAAAATGCACATTAACACAATACGAAGGACCACAATTCCATAACTTGATACTCAAAAGTTATGGTTGTTATGCAAAACACCATAGTTTAGGAGACAAGGAACACTTTAATGGAGTTTAATCGAGTTGAGGTCATCACTTAGCACTTGAACAATCATAAAATCCAATTTACGACATTTGGTAGAGAGCATGAACTGGCACATGGCTTCATGATAGGACCAGGTTTTACTAACTTCTGAAGACTTCATATTTTACTGTTGCTGAAAATCATTGAAGATTAATCACCTCAATTATTTTGGTATTCCTTAATTTTTCAATAATACGTGTTATATTTCGCATATTCATAAATATTATATTTATATTTAATTCACACAAAACAAACAAGTATAAAGGAAAGTTATGCGCTTGGAAAGATTTCTGCATGTCCTTGCATATTTGTATTTAAGTATGGAATCGTTAAAAATGTTAATGAACATTTTCTCTTTTGCCTTATGTCGAGCACCCACTTTTTTAACAACTCTTTACTGGATGATTTACTATTTAATTCATATTCTCCACGTTGACAATGACATTTCAGTTAAAGCGAAGTAGACCGTTTAAACATCAAACGGAACATTATTTATAACTATCCGTTGAAAAGTAAGTTTCGGTAAACATTGCCAAATATCTTGATTGTATTTATTCCGTGATTTATGATTGGAATATGTCCTTAACATCTTTATTTCGGCGTTTAAAGCTCTTTAAGATCTTTTTTTTTATTGAAGCTTGTGGATATTTATAATATTTGTGGAGTGTCATATAGTTCCTCAAATACATAAGTGTTATCTTTAACCATTGATTTATGGTGTTTTAAACTGGGAAACTCCTTTAACAGTCGAGACAGGTTGTAAAATGTTACGTTCGTATCACTTTGAAGTGAGCCCCGTTGAAATTGTATTCGGTTTTTACTCTTAAAGCGATCTTTCATTCTATGCAAATTCACTTTTAAAATATTTAATATGCTCTTCACAAGAAGCAAACTATACATTTTGTTAACCAAGAACACAGGCTTATTAAATAAATTCTGATATATTTTACATTGCCATAAGCAGCATAAAAACTGTATTTTACTAGCTCAGCAGATTAAGTCTATCTATCGAGAAATCTTTCAGTTTGTGATGCAAGGACCAAATTTGGCACATATACTATTCAGTAACTATAGATTTGATAAAGCACGTTAGCCAATAAAAAACTAAAATGGCGTCCATTTTCAAGATGGCCGCCGTCAGGATTAAAAATGTAAACAACTAAACAAATGAAACAAATTCCCTGAAAGGTTTTACTGCTGTAAATATTACTTGATTTTAATTTCGTACACAACAATTTGAATAGTTTGAATTTAAATTCAGACATTGCTTAAGTTTAATATAGTTCACACAAATCCAACATGGATACAGTTCATCTCAGCCTCACATAATGTGTCTACAGCATGCTGTCAAATTTCCTGAGCGATCTGAGGCTTAACTGCTGTACAAAGTATGGTCTTGGCTTCAAAGAAGGCAGCAGGATAGGAGCTCATTTCAAAAGACAATACGACTGCAAGGGAAGGATCTCCAGTTTTTGACACCACCAGGAAAGGCTGGAACAGAAGAGCAGGATAAAAAGCACGGTCAGAAGCGATCTTAACACCTATTCCCAAGAGCTTTGGCTCTGTATTTTCTCGTGAATTTATAAGCAAAGACCGACTTGCCTATGATATATCTTATGATCGTTTTCCCAACCGCCTTAACTGCATGAACATTCACATCTGACCCAGCCACTATCCCATTGACCATGTTTCTCAGAGTAGGGTTAGATGTGTATGGAGAGCAGGTTGTAATCTCTGTCTGCATTTTCTCTATATCAGAAGAATCCGCCTTGATGCACACCTCAGTTGAATCTTTGTGTTGTGGAATTGTAGTATAGGTCAGGTCTGTGAAATCCTGCATCGCACTGTTTTGCTCGGATGATGCAGATAGGGTCCAAGGGGTTTGCATTTCCTCGGCCATTTCACTGCAGCGAGTTAGACCACATGTGCTCTATAAACACATCATCAATGTGTGCTCAATGACAAGATCAAGTCCTAGCCCAGCCCAGCTCTGATGGCTCCTACGAACAACCTGAAAACCAATACCGAACTTTCGATAAACGTCTGGGTGCGTTTCCTCTAGGCCGCTTATTTGCAGCAAAGATGGATAGCAAATCGGGCACTGCCTGCTAATGCATCAGCCAACACCCAGTACGATATGCTTAAATCAACACCCTTGAATTGTTAATCATAAGCTAATAATTCAGCTATACTATGCTTGTCTTTGAGGTCTGGGCAAGTTCACGTTTCTTCTTCTATGTAGCCCTCTCGAGTTTGATTAAAATCGCATAACACGTATCATCTGCTAGCGTCATTTTGCCCCTAAGAAGGGAAGAGTACAAATCCTTTGCATGATCCAGCAGTATCTGAATGTCTGGATCTTCCTGGGTCATTTCGGCTGTAAGCTGGCTGTGTATGCACTTTTCAACAAGAAGATGGTCCCGTGAAGCCCTCTGGACAGCTTTTCGTGTCACAATGTGCACAATTGCATTTCTCAATAGACAGCCTCAAGTATGTTTTTGAGAGCGGTTTCTTCCATGAGGGATCCTTTGCCCCCCCCCCCCCCAAGTTCATACGTTTATGAAACATCCCAAATTCTGAACAACATTTTCAACTACTTTGTGGCGCATCAATGATGATTTCGGCAGCCTTCCAATACAAGGGTTGGTCAAACGTTACAATGGTGTGAAGGTTGTGGCAAACTAAGACTTATGTTGACAGAATGCACGCTTTGTCCCCATTGTACATATTAATCATAGGCAAGAATTTGACTGACAACAGCCCAGGGTACTGGCTTTGCTGATGCAAGATACGCATCATTCCCTGCCAATTCAGTGTTGCCTGAAGCTGAAAAATATCGATCCTCTTGTCAAAATCCAGAAATCGCGGCAGGTCCAAACTATGGCGTTTCACATAACAAGCATCACGTCAAAAGTAATGGACTTGCGGTCCTTCGTATTGTGTCATTGGACGCCATGTGAGATTTCTGTGTAACATAATAAACTTAAACTATGTCTGACAATCGTAATGTGTTCTTTACCCCTCGAAACCTCGGTATAGACAACAAAATCATCTAATCTGAGTGGATAGTTACATAGTTATGATCATTAATAGGTTTTGGTGGCCATCTTGGCGGCCATTTTGGACGCCATGTTGGATTTGTGTGTAATATAATAAACTTAAACAATGTCTGATAATCTTAATGTGTTCTTTGCCCCTTGAAACCTATGTATATCCACCAAAATAATCAAATTTGAGTGGATATTTACATAGTTATGATCATTAATAGGTTTTGGCGGCCATCTTGGCGGCCATTTTGGACGCCATGTTGGATTTGTGTGTACTATTGTTAACTTAAACAATGTTTGATGATCTTTATGTGTTCTTTGCCCCTTGAAACGTAGGTATAGACACCAAATCCATCAAATTTGAGTGGATAGTTACATAGTAATGATCATTTATAGGTTTTGGTAGATATTTTGGCGGCCATTTTGGAAAAAATGCCGCCATTTTGAATTTTTAAGTGGCTAACGAGCTTTTTGAACAAAGGGGTACATAAAGGTAATGTATGCAAAATTTCATGCTTGTATCACTAAGTGAAAGATTTTTTCACTTATCAGCCCAGCTACATTATTTATATAAAAATGAAACACAAATACCGTTAGCCGTTACAAATCCGTTTCGGAACCCAGCTCCACAATTTATGGGTATATTAAATATATCACCTATTTTCGCGATGTACTTTCGATTTCACACCGCGAAATTTTATTACCGTATATAATGAAAATATTAACTTTTTTAATCTAATGTAATATACCAGTCATGGTATTTTAATCAATATAAACTAATAATTGTAAAAATTACGGTATTTTAGAACTTTTCTTTTTTCGTCATTCGTGGTTTACAGTCCCTATAAATGTTTATTATTTATTGGTATAATTTCTATGTCGGGTCATGACGCGTAATAGCGTGTCGATAACGGTCTATGTTAAAGAACCCATAAAGATTACAATTTACTTTCAAATTCTTAAATTTGTTGTGGTAAGTAATAATCATGTTATACATAATTCGCTGCAAATGAAATATAGCAAATGTAGATTGATTCGTTTTCATTCAATTCGCATTCCAAACGTTTAATCACTTTCTTTTTTAAATAGTTAAGAGTACAAAAGCATCGTCATATTTCTAAGTTAACATGTGGCCATCGTTTTCAATTGCTCCAGACGTTAACGAAAACTAGGTCATAATCTCCTATGAAGACTATAATAGCCGCGATTTAAACGTTCGTGGACAATCCAAAAACCTTTGATTCATTTTGCACATCATGATAGCTAAAAACTAGCCATATCACATAACACGCCACATAACATGCATGAAACACGAACAAAAGCAAACAATGAAACACAAGAAACTCTATCAGGAGAGCCATTCTTGTTTTAATTCTCTACTTTTACAACAGAGCACCAATAATAAGGTCGCCGTGGCGTAATGGATATGGTGTCCGCCAAGCGATCGGGAGGTCATGGGTTCGATCCCCACTGTAGGAGCTTTCTTTAGATCTCCAACATAGACTGGTTCTAGTCCCAGGAAACGGAATCGAGAACGTTTGAAACAAGCCTGAGGCTTTCGATGCAATCGAGCTAATAACCGTCTTGGAACGGTCAATACAAAGCTTTGGGGGTTTTAAACCGGTTTTAGGACTAGCCGAACCTCACACTAAGCCCAGCTAATCACAAACCAAACACACATATAAAACGATCTCAGTCTAATGTATATGCAGACAAAAATGAGAACATGAATGTCAAAACATGACGCATGAATATAATATTACACACATATTGTACTAGTGTCGTATGCATTGGAAATCTATATTAAAAACGATTAGGGGATAGGTTTTACAGTTATTAATATACCAAAAAATGCTCCGCTTATAACAGATATAAAACTATCAATTTAGCGATGTATCAAAATACCATTTTCAAACATACGAGGTAAAGGAAAGATCGCAAACATGTTTCATGCAACCAACACAAATTAGCTCTTCTTTTTACAGCCTCTATAGAAGAAATATGACAACATTGGTGATATGTTCGTGGATACGCTCTACTGCATCCACACAACACAAATCAAACTGTTGTAGGATTTTATATAGCAAACCATACACAATAAACTCTTATCTGTTTGAGTATGAAACACACACACACAGCCATTGCAAATCCCTTTTATGAACATGTGGCCACTGTTTTACAGTAGTCATCGAAATAGGACACATAGAAGCTATTTTTTTACCTGGAGGCTAACGACACATGGTCCTGGAAAGTAAAAATAAAAAATCTGGCTTATTTATTCTACGGAAAGTTTGATACAATGTTCTGCATTCTAAGAAAGTAATTTTGTGCAAATATAACTAACAATCAAGCAATAGAAAATACAATATGTGTATGAAGAAATTTAGTTGTAGTCATCGTATATTGTTTTGTTAAAAGCGTGTTTGGACGAGTAGGTAATGCGCGTTGCATATCGCATCATTTCTTAAAATTTTACCCATCATTCGATTTAAAAAAATAATATATGTACATTTCCGAAAAGGAAACTCATTTCTGCGTTTAATAGGACCAAGTTCGTAGAAATCGCTGTTGACATTGTTTTCTTCAGAGAAGTCGATTTTTCGTTATACATGTAATTGGATTATGTTTCGTTCAAAATGATGTTTTTACTGAACAGAAACGATCAGAACATATCTTTATTTTGTTTCACAGGTCACATAATACATTATACATATACATGTATTGTGACAACTAATATATATCATAGTCACACGCTAACCACCTGTGGTCTATATAGTTATGACACATTTATGTCCATTTTGATACGTAACACCCCTGACACCAGGATGGTTCAGGCACAGCCGGAGAAACCGCCGAACAAAACTCTGTGATCAGTTTACCAAACATCTGCGCTCAGTGTACAGCGAATTGCCAAATATCGCCGTGTAAATCTTTCTTCAACTCGTCGGATAAATTCAAGTACACAATAACACTTACACAATATTATCTATATTTGCCTGCCGCGGTAATCGTATCAGGGACCACTCGATGTACAAGCGTATACTTAAACTTTACATCATACAGGCAGTAGATCTTTTAAGTTGCATAAACGAACCGCTATATTGTTTCAGATTATCGTAGTCGAGACCGTTCGGGGTGACGGAAATGTACGAAATAAGTCGATATTACATGAAGTTTTTTTGAGGTTTATTATATCCTTAAAGTGATTGCAATTCGAATTTTCTTTAATTCGTCAATATTTCTTATCTTAAGGGCATATTTTTATATAAGCAGTTGTGTTAACATTTAATAGTATATGCTATCAGTTTTTGAAAACGGATCTAATTTTTTTTTTACAAAATTGACGTTTTTAAGTTGATATACTAGTGGCCTTACTGTCTAGATTTGCAAATATGACGTCATCGAGTACATGTGCGTTAATTCGATTTCGTCGAATTTACTGTTTCAGTATCGTAGGTGAAGAGTCATTATTAAATAAACTCGATTTCCTTTTAAAGATCGATCTGAATTGTGATGCTTCAATATCAAATTTTATTTACACGGAAATGTTTTATGGATAAAAATGGGGCAAGTTGTTAGGTTTGGATGCCTTAAACCGTTTTTAAAACCCCGTAAGGCTAAGTATCTTATTTATAGAAAAGCTGTCATTCACATGTACATGTATTCTTATTAAACGTATTTTATAAAAAAAAAAACTTGTCAGCATTTTTGGCCTTCTGCTGGATCTTTTTAAATAACTGTTCTTTAATTAAAATCTGTAAAGTAAAGACTTGCCAGTAAAAAGTTGATAAAAAAAAAAATATTTATACATATATAAAACTATAATCCCATACAAAATAAAATCTCATGACTCTTGGGAAATTAGTTGTTTAACTTAGCAAGTGTCTTCCGCAGTCTTTCACAATGATAAAACATAACTATCTACATTGGAAAGACGGTATATGGTTATGCAATTATAGTCGATACGGTATTTACAAGAAACATGAACTTGTTATCCCCCGCCAGAGGTGGAGGGATATTGTTTTGGCGTTGTCCGTCCGGCTGTGCGGCTGTCCGTCCGTCCGTCCAGCTGTCCGTCCGGCACTTTTGTGTCCGAAGCCATATCTTGGAAGTGCTTTGGCGGATTTCATTGAAACTTGGTATGAGTATATATATGGATTAAACAATGATTCATGCCAAATGGCATTGTACACCATCTGTTAATAACGGAGTTATGGCCCTTTGTATCTTGAAAAATGCTTTTTACTATAGGCACTTTTGTGTCCGGAGCCATATCTTGGAAGTGCTTTGGCCAATTTAATTGAAACTTGGTTTGAGTATATATGTGGATAAGAGGATGATGTACGCCAAAATGTCATTGTACACCATCTGTTAATAACGGAGTAATGGCCCTTTGTATCGTAGTATGTTCATCCGTCCGATTTGTACACATCCTTAAACAAAATATGTGTTTCGGGGGATATCAATTCTACGAATTTGCTTGTTTTAAGTCAAACTCAGAACAGATAACAACAAAGTCATCAGATATGTCTGATTGGCGAAATTGGTCTTATCAGAAAGGTTGATGATGTGGTCGCTTATGATGTAAAAGGCCGGGGTTCCGTCTTGCTAGAAGTGTGCTCACATACAATGATAAGACACTACCGCTAGCCTGGTGGCTGGATATTCCAAGCAACCATTTTAAGCTACCCTGGTCATTTCACGGTAATATATTTGTCCTTAAGAATGCGTACGATTGAATTTAAAATTTGAGGTTCAACGAAGATTCGATTCAGACTCATTTTACGTTTTTACTTCAGGTGGCCGTTCTCCTCTTTTCGTCGACGAGCAACCGTAAGTGGTGAATTCCAATACAATGCGTTTGTTCTTAATTATGTGTGTAATCGGATTTTGACAACAATATACTACCACTGAAGAAAAAATAAGCCGTGGTGTCTTAAAGCGAAAGTAATGTTTTTAATTTTAGAATGTAGTTTACTCATGCATAACACGTATATGATGACAGCAATTCCATTATTTAAAGAATTTTAGAATTCCATTAATTGTAGAAACAATCGCAATGAAGCTTCCATTAATTGTAGGAACAATCGCAATGAACCTTCAATTAATTGTAGGAACAATCGCAATGAAGCTTCCATTAATTGTAGAAACAATCGCAATAAAGCTTCCATTAATTGTAGGAACAATCGCAATGAAGCTTCCATTATTTGTAGAAAAAATCGCAATGAAGCTCCGTTAAAGCAGGAAAAGCAGAAGCTGCGAATAGAAAATGAAAATTTGAAAAAATAAAAATATGATGACTTAACCAGGTAACACGTTAATTGGTGTATTATTCCCGAAAAAATAGCATGAAGGGGCCATACTGGTGTCACCGTGACTGTGGTATGGTCTTTTAGCATGCATTGTTTTTACAACTACTACTTAAAATTTCGTTTGTTCAAACAATATGTACTTTCCACTCTACTTATTCGAATTAAGTAGTTGTGTATGATATTGTTGTGTTATTAATCTTGGAAAATAGTGTGTCACTTGTTATTCTTCTTCATATTTTTGTTTAAATTAGAGGAGACTTCTTAAACTTTCTTTCAGTAGTGCCTAACGTACTTTTTGTGTTTATCAAGTTGAGGACGACCGGCAGACAACCGTCTGTGCTTTTTTAATTTATATGGTTCTATTGAACTTAATTTAGTTGATAAATATAATGCGTAATCGTGCGTTTGACAGTTATTCATTCAACTATGCAAGATATATTATATAATGTGGGACATTTTATCCAAATAAATCAAAACGGTTTCAAGTGCGTTGGAGCAATTATGTGTAAGGTATACACTGCCAAATGTACTACAAATGTACTGTTTTTGTAATTTTATACTGTGCAAAATGAAATATATCGTCCTGCGATATTGTAGAGGTTATTTAAACTGTGCCTATTGCACCATTATATATTAATTATATTTTAAGAATCAATTAACTGAACAGTTTATTGGTTATGTATAAACAAGTGTTTTATATATAGATTGCGCGCGACAATGTCCGTAGAACTGAGAGACAACACTCCTAGCATCGCCGATCTCAGTGACGACTTTAGACCAACAAAACTGCAATTAATGTTAAGTGACTTATTTGATAACGATAGTTTATTGCTTGATGGTTTAACGAGTGTTTACTATGTAGATTAAGCGAAGCCATGTCTGTAAAACTGAGGGACAACAATCCGAACATTGCCGATCTCAGTGACGACTTTAGACCAACAAAACTGCAGGAGATGTTAAGCGAATTGTTTGATAACGAATGGACTAGTGCGTGGACCGTCTTATCAGAAGAGCTGACTGAGCGAAGCGCTGTTGAATTTTTGCTAGACGTCTTTTTAGTAAGACCATAATCTTTATGCTTTAAAATGCGGGTAACGAATTTACTAATGCATTTAATTTTATTTATTTTTTTGAATTTATTTAAACGTTTAAATGTACAAGTATGAATTGAATACTCATCTGAAACGCGTTACGTTTACGAAATGTGTAAGCTTCCATGTCTCTGTATGTCTGGTTTTAGCTCGCCTACGAGTATTGTTCGAGTAAACTGAAGGAGTCGTGGCAATTCGTCTGTAAGTGGTATATTGACGAGGTTAGTGACACATACATTTATTTAGTCGCCATAAGCTTCAAATGGAAATTTAAAACGTAATTATTAATTTTGAACATTCAAAAGTCATAAGATCGCGCAGATCACATTGACTCACACAGCACAAAATAACGAATTATGTATAATTTATCTACTTAATTTTAGCAAAACACATTGAAGGGTGATATGTTATATTTATTATTATTGGTCATCATGCATTTTTAAACAGGTAATATATCGCGGTTTGATACATTGTGTAATGAATGTGCTATTGCTTCTTTTTAGCATACTAACACGACATTGCGGAAACAGTTAACAGATGCCAGGAAAGCAAAAGTCTCGCGCCTCTCTGGGGATATCGCCAGAGTAAGTAATGCTAACGTTAACCTGAAGTCACATAGTAATGTGAGTAATTTTAAATTAAACCTGAAGTCAGATGGAAATTTTGAGTTGTGCCGCAAACATGCATTAATAAAACACTTGTGTTGATACATTTATCAATACCAACCACACGTGATGTTGACGATGTACATAGTGCAAGTCAAATAAAATGTCTGTCTGTCTGTCTGTCATTAATAAAACACTTATGCTTTAAATATCCACCTAACTTGCTAAATAATAGTAGAAACCTTCTGATACGTGAAACTCTAAATTTTGTAGGAGTTCCTAAGGTATATCAACACAGTCTGCACCGATGAAAATGTGAAAGGCATGCTTTCCGGACCTTTTGTTAATCACTACATTTCGAAAAGCGTCAGGATTGCACTACTCATGTGTGCATGCGATCCACCAGTTGTGGTAGCATGTCCTGGTTTAGCAGACAGACCTGTCTATCAGAAAAACACAATTGTTACTAAAAGGCGTAGTAGAGATTTTGTGAATGCTTTAACATGTCAAGGAAAGGCTTTTGACAGGGGTCTATACAGGGAATACACTGCCAAAGGACCACGTTTGGAGTTCTATGTCTGGCCGGTGGTGTACCTACACGACGGAGGGCCCATTCTTGCCAAAGGAATTGCTCAAGGAACCACAAGCGACATAGAAACTAACGCAAAGTCGATGTGGTCTTGGAGAACCCCTTTGCCTTTTATGTCTGTTAAGGTACTACCTTCTGGAGTGGTCAGAAGTGGGTAAGAAAATGTAAAATAATAATTCCTTATAATAGCATTGTATACTAAGTTTGCAACAATATGTACAATTAAATGACATATACTTCAGTGATACATGAACTATGTCCAAAAGAGTAAATAATCAGAGTTTATCACCTTATAAACCACTTTCTTCTTTAGAGTTGTAAGTCCCTATTTTCTTCTTTTATTCATAAATTCACTGACACCAGCTGGAACCTACACCACTGTAGAAGATATTTTAGAGTATTATTAAATATAACACACTAGAAACACTGAAACAAATCTCCTTTATAAGTCATTTTGTAAGAAGATAATGTAATCAACTAGAGTCACAACATAGTTCTCTTAAAAAGTATGGTGGGACAGAAATACATTTTTTGTTATTTATTTTGTTTGAATATTTTTGTTTTATGAAATATACATAAATATAGAACACATTTCAATAAACACCTTTTATAATTGTATTGCGTAGGTTAAAGATATGATATATTGCTTTGTTTGTTTAAATGATGTTTTAAACTGTTTCAAAAATGTGGAAAACCCTAAACATTGTGACCCGTATGACGCACCATGTATTCCACTTTCATCTTCGTAAGTTTACCTTACGATACACTATTCAATTTGCCTTATGAATATTAAAAGATCGAAACTTTTTTCACTAAACGGTTGGTAGACAATTGTTCATAATAGTTATTTAAAGTATGTCAATGGTAAACTTACTTTGATCGGCGACATGATACCTCATAAACACCAATTTATCGTTTAAAATTGCTGCTGTTATATCGGCGGAAATTAACCTAAGGACATATAATGAAGACTCCGGATGTTCCTACTGTAACATAAAATAGTTCCCCAAAACATCTGAAATAAGTTATTTATGAATCAAGACATCGGGGCAGAAACTACAAATTATTTATTTTTTCAATATTTAAATGGTTTTTGTTTACAACAACAACTACAACAACAACATTCGTAAACAGAGTTATCGTTCGTGATTTCTTCGGTGTACTAAGACAGTTATACGGTTTTAAAAATGGAAAATCTTCGTCGTGGGAAATTTCCGTCGTGTTTAAATTGTCATACATCATAAATATTTTGCGATCGTCTATTTTAATGTAGGCTTTGTTTATAACAGTTTATGTCTTTTATATGGGAATAGTTTAGATATGAAATATGTTGTTAAGTGATATATCCGAACAATGCTGGTTTGTTTACATTTTATTATGAATGAACACAATGGCGATAACGAAACTCATCAGTGTCAGCCGTGTTAATTAGGAACTTTTCTTCTCAACGATTACAATCTTCTAACATTTTGTTCTTCATGATTTCATTTTTGAATGTGAGCAAACACGTTGTGTCAAATTCCTTTCTTGTAAAGCATTTTCAACCATTTCAGAAAGTGATATGTCCTTAATATTAGAAGAAGTGTCCACTGGAGATTGGATATTTACTGCAGAACTTTCACCATTTAAAATTGGATCCCGAGGACCAAAAGCAGACGTATCCAATGCAGATATTGAATACAGATAACCGGAAGCAACGTCAACAACTGCAAACAGTGAACAGTCTCCAAGTTAGGTACTGTTTCCCATACATCCGAAGCGCGAGTTTCTGTTTGGGACCATGGTTCACCAACAGGAATCAATGAAGAAGTAAAGAAAATTAAGAATTCAGCAAACTTGTAAATTAATTAAATTCAATTAAATTAATGTTCTTAACAAAGATGTTTTAACCAGTTTACAAACATAAAATTGTTTGGTATACAAGAAAATGAAAATGTATCTAATCACGGTTGTCAATTCGTTTAAATATATTATGGAATGGTTGGACTATTTTCATTGAATATATATAATCTGTAAATTGTTAATTGCCCGGTTAAAATACCCTTTGATGCTAGAATTAATTACAAAACTTAAAGATCAATAAACATTGACCAATACAAGAATGCTTTATAAAAACTTCAAGCACCAAACAGTGTCATACCAAGGTTAGTTACAATAGGAAGACCCTAAAACATGTAACATTGGTGTAAAAACGTTTAAATAAAAACATACTTTAACTATTAAGCATTTCAAAATCGTTTCACGATCTAATCTTGTTTCGTTTTACGGATGATCTCGATTCAGGGTCGGATTCATTCGGTTTGCGTTAATTTGCACATAATTTGGAGCGCACTTGCCTGTGCATTCTATTAGGTCCGAGCGCTATTATAATAGATAATGGGCTAATTCAAAATTATGGAAAACAGCCATTCTTTCATTGACGAGTTTCCATTTAGTTATGTTTTGCCCCTCATACACTTTTATTTCTGCACGCTGTCTTTTTTTAATGCGGTCTCGCTAAGAGCAGGAGTCCTCGCTTGAGCTTCGCTTATTAATAACATAATGATTATTCATAAGAACAACTTCATGCTTTCGACGCTGCCCGAAGCCAATCTCGCGTTCGCTCGTAAATGTTCGGATATCGTAGCGGAAAATTCAAATGGAATATATTGTCCCACACAAAAACAAAAGCGAGTATTTTGTATCTGGTTAAATCAATGATACCAGACCACATCAAGCGTTTACATTTTTGGCTATTGCTATAAGGAACACTGATGTTTTTATGTGTTAACTCTATTTTACGAAGTATTTGCTGATTTGTTTATCTTTAATAAATCACTTAGGCTTTCCCACAATCATTTAGAAAATTAAACCTGATTAAAAACTATAGTAGATTATATAACTCGATTTTAAAAAGCAATTAAACTTCTTTTTACACAAGATAAAGGTTGGTCCGAATTGAAATCCTAGTGCAAATATTTAGGAAATTCAATGAGCATAATTTTTTCAACTTTCATAAAACACTATTCAAAATATGTTAACACAATTTTGTATGTGATTTTTATTAATAAAATGCTTTTTTTCCAAAACGTAATTGGTTCTACATGAAAATGATGTTACAGCATAGATATATACACGCATGTATAATACTACGCATGACATGTAATGTTATATACAAGTTATATACAAGTTTGGTGTAAGTGTTTATTTATGTATTCAGTAGTGTATATAGAGTCATTACATACTAGTTTAATAAATGTGTAAGTCGTCATATTTATAACACATTTAATTTAATGGTCATTCCGTTTTGACCAGTCCACAGAATGATATTCAAATGCACTTAGAAGTGAATACCTATACTTTAGTTCATACACGTACATTAAAATAAACGACATACATACATACAATACATGATAATTGTATCACGTTTTACTTTGTAAAATCGACCATTTAATCCCACTATATTTACAAAATGAATGTCTGCAAAACAAATGCCTTAATAATGATTCAGTAAAACATATCAAAACACATTTCGTGTGTGCTCATTTTAATTTTATGTGGACCCTCAGCACACGAGGGTTTATGTCGTTAGGATCCGGAATCTGTCCCAGCATTAATTGTTTTACTAGACGCGCGAAAAGTGTTCAAAATCTGAATGCTAAAGCTGCAATGTTCAGCTTTTTAGCGTTAACTGAAATATATTTAATGTTGTTCTGGTCTTTTGCTCTATAGGAAACCGAAGTATGAGAAGGAAACCCCACCTGTCCGGTATGATGACCCAAAAACCAAGCGGGAACGAAGCTTCTGAGTTTGGTGGTGGTCACCATGCTGGACAGGTCGGATTTCCTCCGTGTACTCCGGCTTTCTCCCACAATACAAGACCACAACGCAACTGACCATCCATCCACCATCAATCCACACACCCACCCACCCACGCACGTACCCAACCACAAATCAACCCACACAGCCAAACCCACCAACAAGTGTGTTGTTAAAAGTACAAAAGAAAAAAAAGAGAAAAAAAAAGTTAACCACACCAGGGCTCGAACCACTGACCCATTGTGTAAAAGCCAGGCGCCGAAACCACTCAGCCATCCGTCTTCACGTGTGTTTGTCTGTAATTGAGAGTTTATGTTCGGGTCGTCGTTGAGTCTTCACGACTACATTATGTGCGGACTTTAACATCCGTCTTCACATGGCTTGCCTTTTATTTTATACTTTGTATAACTATTTGACGTGTTGTAACAAAAATATAACGATAACGCAAGAAATCGATACTTTTTAGATCGTTTCGCGTCTGAGACGTTTTATAATTTTATCAATTTCCAACGATGATTTTTTTTTAAACGAAATAGTATTTTTAGTATAAGTCTGTGGCATTAGTGTTATTTCGCACACTGATTTACATTGTTCATTTATTTCTTGAATCTGTGACAAAAAGTTGAAAAATTCTCATTTTGATAAACTGTGAACAAGTCCCTTTAAATCACCGCTTACCGGTAAACTTATCTCGTTTTGTTGAACCAGTCTTTTGCCCAGATTTTGACTATCCGTTAACTACATTATTGAACTTGTTTAGTAAACTCACAGATTTCTTGCGCTTTTAGATCCAACCATGTTAGGAATCTGGGCTGGTATTCACAAAGCAATTTAGGGACAGCTTAATTTATAATGTACTAAGGTGAACATTTCATATCAAATTTTCTAAGTGAAATCCCATTTTTCTGCTTACAATATGATAAAATTATACTATTTCAGCTAAATTGCCTGATTACAACAGTAAAATGTAATATAGCTCATAATGAAATAATTTCGGAATTTTATATAATTAAGGAATATTTCATGCATTTAAGAAATTTCTTAAAATTCTTTCGTAGAAGTTTTAAATCAGAAAGTGCCTAAGGGGAACCCTAAGTTGTACTAGTTAAAATAAATATTTGTAACTGTTTTTAAGGATCTTGTTAAGGCAACAAATTGTTAAGTATTTCTTTTCAGTGATCTGTTTATGTGTTAATTATTTTCATGTGCAATACACATAATCCAGCAATAGAGAAGAGATAAATTTAATGATTTAAAGACTTATTTTATCTTAGATTACCCTAGGAGCTTGTGAATACTTTCCCCTGATTATAAGCTGTTTACAAGCAATTAGTCTCTTCTGAATATGTAATACTGATAAATTTATGTGCTTCAATTGTTTCAAAATGGCACAGAACAATTGAAAGTATGAGTTTTTATGTAAAGGTTGATAACATACTGACCTAACTCTATTGAGTAATTCTGCTGTGTTGCCGTATTTGTGTATTTCTCTGTGAATCCGTTGTAGTATTAGTTTAAGAGTGAATGCTCTCTATTTTAGCCATGCATAATAAGACATGTGAATAGTTGTGAAAAACATGTTATGAGAAGACCTGATCATATTTTTTTTGCAACATTTTGCAGAATATAAATAGAAGCATGAGACTATAACATTCACCACTATCAGCTTATGTATGAAATAACAACTGCACGTGTGATATTGTGACATTTCTCTCTTTGTCAGGTAAACGATCTCAAAATACATATATTAGATACTTATATTTTCCAACAAGTATAAACTAGAAGTAATGTATTAACCAAAATGTCTAATGCGTAGAGAATACCAGTATACTTTTTGCTTTTATGCTGAAATGTTTATGACAATAACAATGCTATTACAAATTAAGCTTTAATTAGGCTCTAAAAATACAATACTCATTGAGAACTATGCATTTCTGCAGTTTATCATTTAAATTAAAAAATATTTCTATACATGAATGTGTTTAATCCATGACAACTTAGACAAGTACAAGCATACATTTCTTATGAATGTGTGTTGTGTTTTCGATCCATTTATTTCAATTGTGTTTTTCGTTTTCTTGCACATTTTTGTTAAAGATGATCAAAATTACTACTTTCGTGTACATTTATTAATAGTTTGGTAATAGTGGTGTAACCCACTTAGCTTTCATTTTTTTCAATTCATTAACATTTGACTTTTAAACGCCTTTGTTTTGTGTTTGACTGTTTTATAACTGGAAGTGAATTCTCACCTTTATTAGTAATTTCTTACTTTAAAAAGATATTGTAATTTCTAGTGTACATTCATCTTATCATTATAGACAATCCCAGAATCGATAATATGGGCGCCGCCATATTGGCTATTACGTAACCCGCGATTGAAAACGGTACTGAAGAATTTGACAGATTACAACGTTATCATAGTGTACACCCGCTTTATTCCAATAAACAGTACTTTATGACTTCGCACATTAGGATTGAAAACAAGTGAAACATGAAACCAAGTGTCGATATGTATCACATCGTAAATCAATATAATTTAAATAAAAAATATACACGATAGATTCATAAAATATGTGTCTCTGCAACAATATTCAGTGACAACACGTAATGTTTAAGGCCGAGTTGGCATTTTTAAGCATACCTTTCAGTAATGCCTTTGTATAAAATTTAATTATTTCTTTATGGAATAAAATTATTCAAGCATAATTATAAAGGTATAGAAATATCTAAAGTCTGAAGTAAACGTTGTGATTTTAGCGTAAATAGTGCCGGAGATATTAACAAAGATCTATCAATATATAAAGATTGGAAACATCCATTCAGACCAATTTTTTTGGATAGATCTTTGATATTAATAAGATAGATTTAAGGTCGATGTAGACAATTAAATTGATATCTGCCTTTGTTTAAGCCTATATTATTTCTTATTAAATGTCGTACTTTCTTTACTTTCCGGAGATATTCATTAAGAAACGTTGTAAGATTAAAGACTGAGGACGACTTCTTTTATTAAATAATACATATCTTTGTTTGTCTAAACAGTTACCATTTCGCTATTAATATTTCCCTTGTAAGTGTCATTTTAAAGGTAATATACAAATCTATAGCCGAAATGAAGTTTGTGATTCTAAAATTGTTCCGTAAATCTTTATTATCGAAACTCTGTAAGAATTCAGGTAGAGATTTTTTTTATAGTTAAAATTATGTATCTAGTTTAGTCTAAAACTAAAGTTTTTTTTTGCAATCTTTTATTCAAAAATCGCTCTCAAGCTAATACAAAAATATCTAGCCGGAAATGAATTTTGTGATTTAAATGAACAAGTATGGGAGTTATTCGCTTGCAAAACTGTGTAAGATGTCAGGATATGTCATACTTTTTTATTGAAAAGGACATATCAGCTTTTGTCTACAACTTTCTTATATTATTATTTAAATAACGTTTTACATGTTGCCTGAAATATTATTAAATTTTCTTAATAACATCTTAATTCACGATTGAAATGTTCAACATGAAAAATAATGAGCCTTAAATAAACTTAAATAGTTCCAATTGTGTTCTCTAGATTTCCTAAACGTATGTCTTTATTAAATTTTCGTAAAACGGTCTAAATTTACGCTTAAAAAATAAAAACACGAACAAAATAAGTGATTTATTTTTCTTTAATTACGGATTATTAATGACAGCAACATACATCTCTTGAAAAAAACATCAGCGATAAAGGCGCGAACGAATTCGCTAAATGGGAGGCGATGTTCCAAGTGTGGATTAAAAGCGTTTATGGGTTTGCCCGTGACACCACATGTCTGCACATGTGTAGATACCGAAATTAAGATAAGATATCACGCGTCACCTTTAAATAACATGTTAAATGACAATCAAGACCTTATTCATGCCAGGGACCTACACAAATAGGTCCATGTCCATGCTGTGTTTTATTACTCTTAAACGAATGCAGATGAACCTTATTTCTACTAATTACGTAATTTATATTTAAAAAAAAATAACACGAACTATTATGTGGTTGTCAGGTCGATAACAGAAACTCTTTAAATCATCAAATATATTTGATAAACCCGTTTCGCTTCCTTGTTTTGCGTAGGGACCTATACACACATATATAGGTCCATGTTTATTTCTTCAGTACCGTTTTGGAGGCGCGCAAGAGTATTCAGGGGCGGGTAATCCGGGAAGGAATCGATTTCTGGGATTGTCTATAGTCCTAGTGTTAAGAATAGTTACCGGTCAACATTGCACATATATGTTATTGACTCAAGCTTTCTATTGTTTCCTGTAGCATTTTTCATTTGCTGTATTGCTGTTCAATTGTTGTTAGACATTTGGTTGTTTTCTTAAGAAGAAGGCAGTTTGTATAAAATATGTTTTATAATGAATGTCTTGTCCTGATTACTTTGGGGTTAATAAAAAGCATTTGAACATGTTAGAATTTCATTATGAAAAAACATATTCTTAGTAAAAACTTTAATCACAGTTTTGGCAATACTGGTCCGCCTTTTCAGTTCAGAAACAAAATATTAAAGCTAATATTATTATTAGGTTATTTTTTATTTGATATAAACAAAAACATTCTAAATGTTGCCATTTGCTTTGGTTATAAACAGAAAGGTTTAAACTATTTGTTGCATATTTTTGTTTTATTGTTGTATCTTTAATAAATAAGAAATGCTTTGTTTTAATATATCGAGAAGTAGTGTGCCATGAATGAGTTAAATACATGTAGGTGTTATGTAATGCATTTTAAAATGTGTTGAATATCTTGTGATATATGATCGTTAGATGATAATTGTTTGTATAACTTATTATTGATTTTGTTTTGAATAAATTACATGTTAAATGTAAAATGATTTAAGGAAGCTTTCAATAAATCTGGCTTTTTATGAACATGTTTTAAAGTGTGTTTTTTTCTGTGGCTTGCCAATAATACTTTTTTATTTTCGTTCTATTGCAAACATAATTATAGTAGATCTAGATGTTTTCATAACTGGCATGCATTTTGAGGTGAAGTATATTAAATCAATGTGAAACAAAAAAATACAAATATCCCATACATTTTAAAACTTAAATCAACTTTTGTATTTTGGCAAAAGAAGCCAAAAATGAAAATAAGTGTACTTCTTGCACATGCATTGTGATGGACCATTTTGCATATTCATCGTAATAAATATAATACAAGTAACATGTTGCTTAGTAACATTTTGTTAAGTTATGCAAGCTCTCGAGGAAACGTGTTGTTTACATAAAAGTGATATTTAAGGTACTCCACTTAAACAACTTCAAATTTTGAGTTTTTCTTAAATTTATGATAAGCAATTGATGTCGGTGGTTCCATATTTGTTTATATAAATAAGAGTATTTCCATAAACAATATAATCATGTACACTACTTTATTCATTAAACTTAAAACAATTATTTCAAATTCATTAATTATAAATTGCTTAATGGATTTTTGTATTTGTCTCGTACAGTGTGTTGTTGTGATTGTTGTTGTTTTCCCATTGCATTGTTGTTAATAGAAGCTTTCAGAATTGTCACATTAACTGTGGTGTTGTATTCATTACAATTTTGGGTTATTTAAATATGGCATTAACAAATTTAAAATAATTTATGAATTATTAAGACAGTCACAATTTATTGATTTTATGTTTTCATATTATTTAATGATGTTTGTTTATTTGCTGATAACTAATCCATAAATGGTATTAACTGCAACATGGTTGTAAACGCACGTTTTAAAATTCTTTGTGTAGGTTGATTTGTTTACAAATGTACATGGGTACAGTTTTGTATTATATGATGTCATTTACATACACTTTTGGTTTGAATGTTCAATGTATTAGATAAGTTTAACCAATAAAATGTCGCTGTTGCCATTTGAACATATTAAGAACGTAATATAGTATATCTGTAAATGAAACTGGTTTGTGTTATTATGATTTCGTCATGTTAATACTCACCTTTGAAAATAAGTAAAATATTTATATATCATCGATGGTTTTGTTTTGTTTCTAAACAAGCGTGTGTCTTATCCAAGATCTTATGAAAGGATTAAGTTAATAGTGCAGTGCAGAAAACAAGCATCTGTGTTTGATAAACACGCAGACTTTCACACAGTTGGTATAGAAGACCGATTTCAATTATTCAGACAGGCAGACAGATAGTTTATTAAAGTCTCATTTCTGTACGTACAATTGTATACATGTATATGGTAATATGGTTAAACATGCGTCCCTTAATAAAATATAATAAAAGAAAGTTTAGTTAAAATATATACAATAAAATCATAATGTACAAAACCACTCAATCTGAGTTACAAGAAACTATGGACAGATTTACCGTGATATAAACATTAAAACATTTTAAAAGGTACAGATAGATAAAAATGTAAAAGTATCATACTTATTAACAGTTTTTACGATGCATCAAAATTTCATTGCATGCTTTGGAAGTGTATTTAACAAAGGACTCATTAGACATTAACTGGCAAAATTGTTCTGAAGTATCTAACGGTAAAAAACCAGGTTCAATCTTCATAATTATATTAACAAACATATCTTAGTGAATGCCGTCATAAAAGTTGCAGTGCATTAAAACATGTTCCTTATTTTCTAAATAGCATATATTCAGCGTGTAAATAAGGTGAAGGCCAAAATGAGTCTTTGTGACATGAATGGAAAGGAATGGTCATAAAGCATTTCTGTTTTGTAGACAGCGGTGATTTTGTTAGACTATAGGGTAAAATGTTTTNCCCCCCCCCCCCCGCAAAGCGGGAGGTCGTTATAATAATGCCCTCATAACATTTTCGCGCCACTTCATGATCTAGTATTACCTATTAAACACTTTCATGAACATTTGCTTAAACGTTTAAAGTTGTTGAGATGATGTGCACTCGCCTGAATCAGTCAATCCAACTGAAGGTCAATGCCACACAAGAAGGTCAAATGTTTACAACCTCCGCTTACGTGTGCCTTTATATTTCCCACGTCTTTTGAATGATTGTCATGACACTGGCACAGACGGTTAGGCTTTTGAGACGGTGGGCAGCAGTCAATGGCTTTACACATCAAGGTCAAGGTCAAACTTCTAGGTTGAGTGTCTGTATTATCATCCCCGTTCTATATTTAACGTGCCTTTTAATTTCTGTTAATTTAATATTTACATCAATAATACAACTTTTCTAAAATGCTGAAAATGTTTATCCCAAAAAATGTATCTAGTACTGATTAGTAGTGAAACTTATGTCCATATTTGTATACAATCGTAGGCTCGGCCTAGATCGGTTAATTGAATGTGCAACGTATTCATGCTTCTAATTAGCAAATGAAGCGAGAAAATAAGCAACAACAAACAATTGTTGATTCAAATTTTATAGTTCTGTATAGGCTCTATGCCCACATATCTATATTTTTGTATAGCAAAATAAGTGTAGATTGGATGGGGAGGGGGCCTNCCTTGACCCGCTGGTGTTATTCTGCGTTTACGGTATTGATCACATTTGTTGCATGTTTATTATCACCCTTCTTTCGTGAACACGTTCGATTTGTTTATTTTGAATAATGTCAGACGAAAGAAACCGAAACTGGATTTGTGGGGTAAAATAATTCAAAATTTCGGTCTTATATTAACAACCAGCATGTTGAATTATTAAGCGTGTATTTTTTAATTATATTTATTTATTTAATACTACCAGATTAAGTATTAAGCGAACTAACATGGAGCGAAATACCATATTAGATAACTTTTTCTTATGATGCTTAACACCCACTAAAACTAATATAATTTGTTGTGATTTGCCCTTACTCGTCGTGTTTCTAAAACTAATATAATTTGTTGTGATTTGCCCTTACTCGTCGTGTTTCTCAAACTAATATAATGTGTTGTGATTTGCCCTTACTCGTCGTGTTACTCAAACTAATATAATGTGTTGTGATTAGCCCTTACTCGTCGTGTTACTCATCATCTAGGTACACTGATCAGATTGTTCCACTTTGAAACAAAAATATGTCTCTGCACAATAACCGAAATAAGATCTGAATCAGAAGAATGAACAATGAATTTTGATTCTATTCGGCTTGTACTTTCCCAATTCGAATACGTGTAAGGCCGTGGGAAGAAAAGACAAGTCACGTGCATTGGTGTTTTCGTTTAATATGTTTTGCCATGTATTACACAAATCATAATAATGTACACATATGTGCCTACGTAACGCTGGTTGTAAAGATTAATTATCTTAACGGGCATATCGACGGTATTTCATACAAAATAAAGACATGCATTTTAACACTACATTCTCCCACATTACGAACATGTATTTTTCTACAATTGATACATTATTCCATTGGTCATCAAGATTCTCATCTACACAAATTCCGCACGTCAATGAGATTTTTTCTACAACACGATAGTTTTTTTTTTATTAATGATGTTCATCAATATACATGTACATTTTCTTAAAATCAATTAAATACATATTATTTCACCACCAGTTAAACGTGTCCTTCGACATATTTTATAATTATAAAATGATATGTTTTATTTGGATTGAGCATTAAAATGTAATATCTATATGCAAAGCAACAATCTGATAAATATTTAATAAGGCTATTCTTATGTCGGAAAATATGTTACCGAATCAGCCGTCGATACAGTCCCAAACATGCATAATTACAATTATATCATATTAATTATTTTAAGTAAATCAATACAAAGTAGAAAAAATGTTTAACTTTTGTTTTCATAAAATCATTATAAAATGCTTTTGTTTAATTTTTCTTTAATGTGTGTAATATTAGCGGTGTGACCCGAGATATTTAATTTTATCCCTAACATTTAACTGTAACAACGGCTTATTATAAAGCTAATCAGATGTTAAAGACGATACACATATATACTATTTGATCTGTTATAAAAAAACAGTTTTAACAAGAAAATCAGTTCAGCTACCGAATGCGGTGAATACAACACATTTAAGTAGTGAAAAAGTTGTATCATATTTTCCTTTTTTTTAAAGCAGATTTTGACCTTAATGTTTAAACATTTAGAACAATATGTCAGTAAACAGTTTGTAACACATTCTTTGTGAAAGCAACGATCATACGTATGTACATATGTAAATAAACAAACCGGTTAAAATGAGAGTACAGTAAAAAGTCAGTAAATATAAACTGAATTCAAATGTTAAAGTGATACACATGCATTGACGCATTGCATATTCAATCCCCTTTTAAATTTACGGATAGAAAGAGAAAATAAGTGCTTATTAAATTATATGTAATTATTGCAGTGTTATAAATGTACAATATTACAAGATTAACAATTGAAAGGCATGTCAGATTAATTTAATATTTGCTTCATATTTATTACATCAAAGAAAGTTTGAAACGTGACTTTCTACGTTGTTCTGGGTGATGTCAAATTTTACTTACATTTTGAAACATTATTGTTTACGTAGTTATATAATCTCATGCATTGTCGAATAAAAAAATTACATTCAAGTTTATTCACTGACAGAGATACATATGATACATACATAACATATCAATACAATTTTTATGCCAAAATAATGTGCAATGTTAACACATAACACATATATATCCAGCAAATTGGGGTAAAATAGTATAATACTTTTATTTTATTTTCCCAAAATACACATAATTACTATATATATAGTATATATATCAAATGTACGATGGCTCAGAAGTTAAGAACGACATATATCAGAATGGCAGTTTTAAAAACATATTTAGGGGAAGACATATCCATAAATATGTTAACTTTATAAATGTGCAAGCTAGCTAACCGTAACAGTACACTTTCTATCAATTTAATGTAAAAGCCAACGGTATTTAATGGAAAAAAAAAACTATCAAAGATCGTATATTTACATGTTATACCATATCGTTCTTTCCATCAATTTGTTTTTATTAATAATTATAAAAGTTTAATATTGAATACATATTAAAAATGTGTAAAAACTAAAACAAAATGAAAATTATGGACTTATTATCTATATAATAATCATACATTTTTTTCAATGTTCTGTTAATTCTAACACGGCACGTGCCAAATTTCATATAAACAAAGAAGAAAATCGTGCATGGGTTATTCTGCAATAATTATGGGCGGAGCTTAATGTTTCGCAAATAGTTCCGAATNTAGCTTTATTTTCTGGTCATATCGGGCTTTCGAAGTGCAATCTAACCCTTCGTAATAGTCAAAAGACATTTTAAACACCAATAACAACACATTTAATTACCTTTCAACTTCCCAATAGGAAGGCAATTGGTGAAATGTTAGCAGAGGTAGCTCAATCAGCGTAGTCAATCGTGCGTAACTAGGGCATTGTTTTTACCGTCGCTAAGGAATCGCCCCTTTTGTGACGTCACCCCGATATCGAGAATAATCGGAACATCTTGTGTATCTTCCTTACCAATAATATATCGGTCAGCTTTCAACAGGGCGATGCACAGTAGGATATAGTGCGGGCAAAAAGGTTTCTCTATGAACAACATTGCGTTTGATCAAGCGAAGAATGTGAAACATACGCGTGTGATAAATCAGATGCAGATGTCTTTGGATTGCTGTCTAAGGCATAGTCAGTAAACTTAAGTCAGCAATTGGTACGTTTAAGGGCTTTTATGGCGAATCAACAAAAACGCACAACGCTTTCTGCATGTAATTAATATTATTTTTTAAATGCATGTATTCATTTATTATATATTTAATAATTATATATATACGCTGGGGCACACGGGAAGATTAGGCTCTGCACAGAATTCTACGCACACGATATATTACGGACTTACAGATCAAATACACCATTAGCAGGACACTCTTATTCCTCATCTCCCAGTTGAAAAACAAAACCCTCTCCTGATTGAAAAAAAAAACATCATGCGTGTCTGCATTTTCCCTGAGGAAGAAAGAATTAGCTGCTGAAACATTCCTGAGTAACGAATTAATGCAGTGACCTGAAAGACAATGTCTTTGGAAATAACTGTGTATGCACCTTAATGTAGTTGTGGTTTCCACACTGAGTATTATGTGCGTGTCCTTTTATAAGAGCTAGGCCGTTTATACTTTATTAATACGTTCTTATGTTTAACAATTATATTTTTTTAAACAGAACGTGCACAAACATATTGTATATCATATATATATATACGCTTAGAAAAAATACGCAATTTAATATATGAAACGATTGATCGTTTGTATATCGATAAATCACATATGAAATGAAATGGGGAAATATATATGCTACATATTATACAATTAACATGAGTGCGCAATACAAAAAACAATAATACGATTGCAGTTCTATGTACAGATACAAACAATTCTCCTTAATCTGGTGTTTACAATATGGCGTCCCACGCTATAATTCAGGTGAATGTCGGCGTTCGCGAAAAGGTCACATTAATAATTTTCAAATACTTGCATTTAAATAAGTGTACGAAACAGTTTTTAGAAATATTTACCTAATGTTATCATTTAACAAATTACGCTCCGATCTTTATTTCCTCCAAACTTAATCAAGCGCATAATTAAAATCTACATCCGGGTATTTACCTAAACACAAAATTAAAAAGTGTCCTCTCGATACGCGTGTCTTATGTCCACTCTCTAGAGGCTAGTTGGCTACACACCAACAGCTTAAAAAAAACGTCAAATATAACTAGCATAGACATTTTTGTATCAAAGACATAGTATAGACAACGGAGGGTCCCCTCGCATTAAAGTTAAAGACCAGGCAGCCCACAATTGTTGATCGGATCAAAGCTGAGGTCCGTTAAAGATATCCGGCCCACTGAAATGCCACTATAAGAATGGGAGGAGGCCCTCATTGGTCTTAAAAAAATATATTATACCTCACATTTTATAACGTGCATTTTAAAGTAAAATGATAATATATCACAAAAATATATTAACTGGTGTTTTACTTAAGAAACATAATTCGTCTCACAATTTGAGCTTCGAGCAACTCGGAAAATGTTTGCCTCATTAACTTTGCTGCAAAGGTTACAAACCAATGGAGACGAGGAGAAACATTAACAAAACAATGCCCGGATCCTGCGGGCACTATACTATTGTATCAGTCCTCTATATTTATGTGTAACTTTATCTAACTATTGAACCTTTGCCGTTAATAAAGACAGAAAATAAGCATAATAATGTTTGGTATAATGAACCTATATACTGTTTAACGAAAGAAATGATTCCAATGTACAATGTTTACATTCAGTTGTACATTTGAGACACACCAGAAAAAAACGTAACTAGAATATTACGAGTATGTTGAAGAGGATCTCGTTGATTGTGTAAATATAATATAAACCATCCGTTGCTATCAATTTAGTTTAAAATGTTATTATGATAACTATTGGGAAACGCATATTTAAAGAAATGCATGTGTGGGTAGATACTTTTGAAACTGAATATCTGTGTAAAATAATCAATTATTTTAAAACGCGCAAGTTTTACTTTCTCATCCAAAATTGAATCGCTGCTGTAGGATAAATGGGTCATCATCGACCGAAAATAAACATGATGTTTTGATAAAATTGACTGATTGTTTACTGAAGGGTCTTTTTAATAAAAAAATAATGTGTTAAGAAGGATGCATCATAAGAATCAGCGAAATCGAGACAGTCCTACTATAAGATAACATCGCAACAATCTGTTTGAAAGGCTTTCAGTGAATGTTTACACTTCAAACACGAGGTTGCTATTTAAAACTTGTTTCCATTAGCAGATAAAGTATTCATATTGCGCGTCATTAAGTGGTAGAGTATAAAAACAAACAGAACAAAAAACTCATTTCGGGTACAAAATTTATTTATGTATATGAATTGATTTGTTGTTCATGTTATCCCCTGAACGAGACACTAGTCATATGTTTGTATTATTGAGATTCTATCATTTGTGCTTCGTATCAAAAATGAATGTATGGCCAAACAACACACTTTTATTAAGTTCATATTGTATAGACCCAAATGAAGTTTACGGAGGAGCACACAACGTTATAAATGAATTTCGTTTTGGAAATAAGTATTAATTGGGTTGACTGATACTATAAAACATTTGATATTATTAAGAACACTGACTGTAAAGTAAGTATCAGACGTAATTATCAGTTATTTGAAGAAGTTTTTGTTTCCAATATTCAACTAAACGCCGTAATATATTATAACATCTCGTTTTACCAACAAATTATAGGACAACGTAACGGAACAGCAAAAAAGCAATAGATTTAACAAATACCAGTCAATAAATGCCTTCCACACATTGATAACAAGTTTGTTATAGTTTTAATTTTGTTGGAAACGGTGCTTATTGTTAAAACACTAATTAAAAATATTGATATATGCTTTCAATAGTGTTGCAATAAAAGTAAAAACAATATGTCTGAGTGACTTAACATGTACCGATGTAATTATTTCTCTCACAACGATAAGCACATTTAAATTGAAAAGTCATACAAGCGTTTAGTCTTCGTTGTGTTATGTGCCTACTAAAACGGAAAAAGTTGAAACTTAACCTGTGCTGCATTGTCTCTTACTTACAAAAACAAAATTTCGATTTAAATCAAACGTGAATGCGCCCATATTTAAGGGTCAATATTGTTTTTGCCTGTATGTCTCACTGAACGTGTGTCACTGTGGCAGTGTTATTTATAGAAGATAAATGGGCATGACTTAACTAACATAAACACGCATCTGTAATGAACTCAACTGTTGATGAATTGCGTCTATTTTAATTGTTTGACCGAGTGAACATAGAACGGGCAGCCTGTACCGGACTTGGGAATCTGAAATGACTGCAGGGAGGCTATAACAAAGTGCATATTTAATGGGAGTATTCATACATAGCAAATCAATAAGCCAACCTTGTATGTTTATCCTTTTGTATTGGAAAAGATGACTAGAACGACGTGATACTGGTCTCAGTGATAATTTGACACACTGAAGTAGATTGAACAGATGAGTGCTCCTAATATTACAGAGCGACACGTTAATGTTTAAGTAAATTACATTTTAATTTAATTTTATTTTTTTTAGTATGTAAATTGCATTGTCATATCCAATAAATACATTTATCAGCAAATATTATCATACGACTTTTGCAAAAAACTATTGCAAATAGTAACTGTATGCATTTAATGATTGGTATACTCATTCGATACATATTCTATCGACGGACGTTTCTGTGTTCGACATAGCTAAATAATTAAGATCCACTAACTATCGTTTTCCGCACTAGATTACCTGATCCATAGCGGCACTACTGACATATTTGGAACGCGTAATTTTCGTTCAGGAAGAGGCTGTGCTTCTGATGACTGTATAATCTGGTAAGAATAAATGGCTTTGTTGTTAATCAAGAATTCCGTCACAATCGGTTTAAAGGCACTGCTTTTATTGGCCTTGCATGTGCTGTAGTAGTAATAATTGTTTTATTACAGTGGTCGTCAATAAGTGCAAACAGATGCATGCAAATTTAATGGTCGTAATGCGAACTAATCAGCCATGGGGTGGAATTGCCTGTTTTATCTACGCAATTGTAATTGACATTTTTTGACTCGATATAATTGGAAAAGGCGCAGGTCAATTGCGTGCGTTACACTAAACCTTTTGTGTTTATTGTTCGACAGTTTGCAATTGAATCAGATAACAAGATGGCGTGTTATGTACTGGTGAATATGAAACAAAAGATCACTTAAGGATGTATTGACCTCCATAAACCTAATGTAAAATTTATGTTGAGATATGTTGAAATTTTAATTTGCATTTTAACTTTATATTTGGAAATCGAAAGAAAAGTCATGTTAAGCTATAGAATCCCAAATGATATTTGTACAAAACATTGTGATAATTATTAGTCAAACAATTCGAGTGTTTATCGCTTCTGCTATTTAAACTGAACATTGTGTATGAAGCCTTCCATCGTGTACGTGTATGATCTGGCATATT
>VMBQ01003339.1:0-38411 GCA_007657795.1 Dreissena rostriformis
TATTTAGCGTTCGCTAAACATTATTAGCATATGAAAGATAAATACATAGATTTAGCAAAAACGTAGCGTTGCAATTCAATTTCCGTCTGTAACAGATGTATTTGCATTTGTTCTTACCTTCTCTCCGCTAACTTCACCCGTATCCGCAATTTTTTTTGTTTAGGTTTGAATAAACTTGTCGAATCATGAATATTAATTAGGTCGTTTTCGTACATTACCGTACTCGACCCCAAAATAAAAATCGCTATATTGTTTGTTTTCAACCGATTTCAACAGGATTTTTAGTGATATCCTCAATAAAAACAGTTTGTCGCTAGTTAGATTTTGCTACTGAAGGTCCCGTACTCAATCACCATGGCAGGCATTTTTTATTTTATCATTTTCTTCGTAGTTCAAAAATGCGAAAATATGTGAACAAGTCAATTTAAAGGTATTGTTCGCATTTACCCAATATAACACAGTCGTTTATCTCCATCTATTTCAACCTTTAATTATCAATATCTGTAAATGGCGCATTGCAAAAAGATACTCGTCGTTTATTAGGAATATGAATGTTTAAAATAGGCACTTGTATATAGTTACAGTCCACGCGACAAACTGGTGATTCCAGTACATCCCCCTCCCCCCACTCAAACTTCGTTTACGGGAGAGTATGAGGTCCGACATAAAGTCACTTTATTATTCCATAATTGCTAAATGAAGGACCAATAACGGAGCAGATTGTTTTTAGTGAAAGTTCCTAGATAATATATACATGTATCCTGGAAATTTTGTAAGTGGTAATGAATTTCATAATAACCATTTGTATTACTTTTTTCTTGCGATCATTCGTCACCATATATCTGTTAAATAAACAAATATTGTTTGTATCGCAAAAAAAATGCCTATAATTCAAATAGATGGTCGTGAAAAAAATATCAACAGCGGATTTGAAAACAACTTTTAATTGGTTACTTATTAATAATAATGCAAATTTATTATGTGTTATTGGTTTCGTTAAATATATAGAACGGTTGGACCCTCAAAAGGTCCACGTGTTAAATATGTGCTCATGCGTATTGGTAAACGGAAATGCTAAGCATATTGTGTNGTTCACACATCATTGGGTTGCTAAAAATACTACATGGATTTAAACTTCATAACATTTCCGCAGTTCCTAGCCAACTCAGCTGTACAAGTGTTCCACAGCAATAGCATGTCCCAAGAGGAGAGAAGATCAAGCCAGTTCCAATAAATCACGTGAATTGTTGTTGCCAGCGTATCAAAAACTATGTATTTGAAAGATTATAGCCAGTTTAATCACACGTGATAAATGCCTTTATATTTTTAATATTGTACAAATTGCGTTTAAACATTAGAATTAAGGAGGTAAATTAAAAATCCATCGTTTACCCGCTACGTATACAGATCGTACGTATATTACGGCCATGTACGAAACAATATCACTAAACCAAGCAATTACATTTGAAAATAATGGAGTTTATAATATTTATAAAAAAAATATACACTACCGGAACACGTGATATAAAATATTAGATATGTATCACTCATGATCACTTGTATAGAGATTTAATGAACTGAAAGTTTAAGTTGCATCATGCGCAGAGGGAGTTTATTTTTTCAGTTATAAGTTAAAATTCATCCTTTTTATCATCCAATGTAAAAGGAAATTTACATCACATTTAAGTATTGTTATATACTTTGCTTTTTATATGGATTTGTTTTAAGATTGATCCCATACACCTGTCCTCATACACTCACAGTCATTCATGGCATATAGTCTTCAAGACATAACATAAACAAAGTATGAGTTTGGTAAGTGAATTTATTGGAGTCATCATTAATGAAATAATACGGCTCATTTGGGTAGCAGGATTTTTTGTCCCCAAGCTTGTTTGGCCCAGTCCGGAAAATCAAATTATTTTATTAATACTTTCGTTAGCAACACTTTTCACTATCGATTTAACGAATGGCGTGTGAAGCGGTAGCAACAAGCTGTCTGGCAGCGAATACAGTACCACAATTTGATTGGTTGAAAATACGACTGTAGGAACTATGCATTGCCATTCTGCTGAAGATATTATTACAGCATGAAATCTTAACCTTGCAATCAAAGTGAGAATAAAATGTGTTTTATAGGTACCTTGTCGTAGATTTGCACCTGGCCGATTTTCGTTTATAAAAAGGGTAGTGTATAGCCGTGAAATATCACTAATAACATAAACTTATTAGACAATAAGTTCGCAAATAAGTAAGGTACAGATCTTTGGAAATGAATAAATTTAATTTACATAAAATAATTGTTTGCGTTTTGTAATGAGAAACTACAAACAATTTGGGTTCAATGCATTAGTGTTATGTTGTTTTGTTTACTGTGGAAAAACATGGTAATCTTTAAAGTAACGAAATAATACTCGAAAAGAACGAATAGGTCGAGTAAGTGGATGAACAGAACAGAGCTGACAGTTTATTAAGACTTATACATAGATACATCATCTTTAATGCATACAATTACAAATAAAACGATTACTGAAATAGAATTCCTTTAAAGAAATCTGATTAGATCGATCTGTTTCTATGACAATTATTCTCATGCTGTTAATATGTGGCGTGTTCTGAGAAAACTGGGCAAAATGCTTGTGCGTAAAGTGTCATCCCAGATTAGCCTGTGCAGTCCGCACAGGCTAATACGGGACGACCCTTTCCGCCTTAAATGGATTTTCGCTAAGAAGAGACATCATTTAAACGAAAAATTCCATAAAAGCGGAAATTGTCGTCCCTGATTAGCCTATGCGGACTGCACAGGCTAATCTGGGATGACAATTTACGCACAAGCATTTTGCCCAGTTTTCTCAGAACACGACACATATTGTCTGATTACCACAATCAATACAGTATGATTCTGTGATTGTTTAATGTGTCGTGTTCTGTGTGAAACATCAGAGAAAAGAATAAATGACGACGCATTGATTGATACGGCATCAAAGATGCACCGCAAGAGTCAACGAGCATAGTGTGTCAACGATGCTCTCATGTTAATTGGTTGGTTAAAAGTTCGCTATTTCATGTAAAAAAAAGAAATGTAATGCTCTTTTTACAGACGCATACTTAACATCATACTTTCCCGATCTGACCCGATCGAAGAGTGAAACGAGCGATTTCATTGGTCCAACGCGAAGGTGTCATGCCGCTCGTTACAAAACGCCGCACGCGCACCGTGTGTGTTTAAAATGTCGGCCGGTTGAAAAAGTATGTAAATAAAGGTTACAAAAGGCGATTGACATGTTAGTTTTGATGCATACCGAAACGGCATGAATGGTAAGAAACGGTGAGTAAATGCCCTTACCTCTGTAAAGATTTCAGTCTTGGCTCGGGTCAGGTCGTCGACGAGTAGGTCACTATTTGATAGTGATTTCTTTACAGAGAAGATGATTTTTCGTTATAATTTGATAATATTTCGTTCAAAATGATGTTTTTGTACTAATTACTATCATAGCCACGAGGATACCACCTGTGATACAGATTGGGTTTGTATTCACAAAACAAATTAAAACAAACACACGCGCGATGAACAAGTACTCTCATTAATTATAGCAATGCATTCTTATTGTTTCTGAGTGGAATTAAGCGGTTAAGCAAATAGACTATATTAAACTGTTATGACAATTATTTTGATTGAAGATGCGTTGAGAATATAACCCCAAAATAAAAGAATTCATGTGGGGTTTTCTGGTTTTTCAATGATTAGCTTCACGAAACCGTTTACACACACTTAAAATTAGCTATATGTATTGTGTAACATCTTGTATGATATTAGCACTCTGATCTACAATGGGCCACGTCGACAGCAAAAAGACAGAGTTTCTACCTCAATCCTTCGGACATTAATAGTATTCACTCCTTTATACAGACTTTAAAAGCGGAGTTTTTGCTTCGTCTATTTTATATCACAAAGGAAGTAAAGAAACAGCATGGACATACTCTGTTACTATTTGACAAAACGCTTGAAAAAACCAGCCATGATAGCAAGGAAAAAAAACTGTTTTCATCGAAGCTGTCTAAGATGGGTTTGGACTTAGATTTCGGAAAATAATACATGCAGCGGGACATAGCCTGCAAATACAGTAGCGCAAACGTTCAAGTTTAAGGCAATGCAAACTCAAAACGGTTCAATGCATAATAGTAACGTACGGAGATAAAAAATAAAGTAGTGTTTGAAATAGCCAGTTAAAATTAGTTTTATTTTGGCACTGATACACAAATCATGGTATGATACAAACGAATAGATACATACTAACAAATACTGATAAATTACTAGTTAAGTAATACATGGCATAATATAACCACAGGTGAAAGTAACGTACCCTGGATTGTATATAGGCCCAGGAGCCCAATATATTCAAATAAATATATAAAATTATGTTTCATGAGAGAAAAATTGACAAAAAGCCATTAAAAACAATCCCCACCCTCTGATATTATAATATATACAAGGTCATTAACTAGAATTTATCATAGACCTGTCTTCGCGGGCTGCAAAAATGTCAAAAATAGCTTTAATCCAAAGCATCCCTTGGTCCTCTTATGGGCAATTGGACAACCTTTCAAAAACAATTTACTTCAAAGAAATATGTCGAGCCGTTTACTCACAGTCGGTCGATAACCATGCAATATTTCGAGCTTTTTTGTCCATCAGAATAAATGTGGAACAGACTTTCACACAATATTTTTGAGTTTTCTCCAATTAATCGATAGCTCGCGTCCTATTCCTTTAAAACAACGAGGCATGTCACATAATTCATGCATATGCAACCACTAGACCTAGGAGAGTTTTAAGAGAAATGTTCTGACCAAAACCCATGAAATTTAGGAAATAAAATTGGCCTCTGGAGTGTGCACAAGCTTTTCCTTTATTTATACGTCGTGACCTAGTATTAATCCAGCTTTGCCAAGATATCATTTAGATAAATATTTTGCACAAATGACATACTTCTTCACCAGTTAATCCATATAGCAAATGTCGTTGAAGTTCAATTGAAAAAAGCCCTAATTTGTATAAACCGTCTATCATTTAGTTATGTGGCTCATGTGTACTTTCTAACGTTTGACGTTGAATTTTTGCTAGATTAACGGGCTGAAAATACCAATAATTTTCTTTAAATAAAGAAAATGTAATGTAATGTCTATGTATTTTAGATCAAATTAATACTAGCTGAATCGAGCTACAAAGCCTGATTCAATTAAATTTAATTAAAATAAAATATGCTACAAAACATGTTAAGCCTAATCCATTTCGAAATTTCTGTTCGATTTTTAAAAACGTCCGGTCATTACCAAATAACTTCAGTCAGGTATAGCGGCGTGTTTGGATACGTTTGCGATTTCCCATTCGAGGTGCTCCAATAATCACGTGTACTGATTTTCTTCGTTCGTAGAAGAGATATGAGATGAAGAACTTAGTCACGTGACGTTTGATCATGAAGTCATCAAGTTACCTAAATATTTGTTTTGGATGTATTTATTAGAGTGAATTGTAAGTTTTATAGTCAATATATGTATATTGATAGTATATAGATATGCATACCCGAATATTAAGAGATAATAGAAGATAATGTAATATATAGTACATAAGAGGCATTTAATAAAAAGCGATATTAAACTATCAACACGTCAAAACAAGTAAAGTAAAAATAAAACAGATATCTAAACAAGAATCAATTGACCCAGGGAGACCAAAATGGCAACCTGACGATTCCTTATTTATTCCACAAATCAATGTTTAACCAATTGAAGATGTGTACTTTCACTTTCAGACACAAAATCATGACTTCTCTTCAACTGGTTAAGTATTAGGGTAGTGAAAGTCGTGATAATCATATACATCCAATTTTTGAATTAATCGTACTTTTATTGGAAACTAAAGCAAACAGGACCTGGATTGACCCACCCACACCAGAACGATCGGCGTAAATGACGTGAAATGCCTGCGTAAGTACATAATAATGTTGTCTATAGATACACGAAGACAATACACGCAACACATGACTACATATAAAACTAGATGCCTGTGGAGTCATGATGTTCATTCTGTATTTATTTAAGAAAGATTAGGTGTGACATCCACATTTTCATTCGGGACACGGACACTACGAGTATGATTTCCCCAAATATCAGTTTATTGCTTATTTGTTATTTGTTTTCCAATGTGACAGAATGACAAATTTCTTATGCACCTCAACATGTGCTTAACCTTCTATTAATCTGGTATAAAGACATATGTTGAAAAGACTTGAACAACATGTGACGCGTGTGTTTTTTTTTTAAACCACTCGAAGCACATCTAGGTTAAGCTTAAGTCTGTGGTCAAATTGCTGAAAATATGCTAATGCGTTTATACTGATTAATTGTATCTAAATACATAATTGTTTATAACGTTCAGAAATATCAAAATCTAATACACAGAGGTCTATTGTTTTTAACCACAAAATTATGTCGATAGTGCAAATTGTCTTAAGTCTTAAGTTATTTTATCGAGTCATTACTCATGTACTTAAAGATCACAACATTACACACACAACTATAACTGAAGCTGACGAATGCTCCCCGATGATGCAATTTGTCAATGTTTTAGTAAATTGAGTGGAAACGTAGTATTATTCAATTATTATTCAAATATTATTATGCGTATTATAACTCATTGAACAACTAAATGAAACAGAAGGACATGACAATATGCGTAATGTCTACCCTTGGTTTAACTTTAAACTTATTTGTACTCATGATTGCATCGAAAGCCTTGGGGTTTTGAAACGCTTTGAAAGAAGGTCTTTGAAAAAAGGTCTTAAAAGAAAGGCACATACACTCCTTTTTGAAGTCCGTCCGCTGTTTCTGTCACCGTACCGGCGATACAACACTTTACAGATCACAGCTTCACTTGCAAGTACACACATTTCTCCACTTCTCATATTTAGATTCAACGTTCTCTGCAAGCTCGACCAGAATTTTGTTCCTGCAGAAACAATGCAGAAAAAACCCCATCGACTCATTGCTTTAGGTTAAGATCTCATAAATCTAAATATTCAGAGGACCGTCCTTTCTGAGTTTGGCATTCCTTTGGCTCCATTCCAACGTGAGCCACATGCCATGAATGAGCAATACAAATTGTGTATATATGGCAATATTGTTTTTAGAATTACAATTGCACTACGCAGGTTTTATTTTCTTTGATAAATATCGTAATGAACTTATTGTTCATTCATAGTAAAACGCCCATTTTGATAAGGTAGAGGACGTGTTTTGTACAGACAATATCTTACTATAAAATAATATCTGCATTGATATCAATCCCTAATACTAGTATACTGTATAATTATTGCAATTTCGTCAATTGCGTTGTCAATATAAAAAAAAATGTATACATTTTTAATGTCATATTGTAGTATACGATGTAGTGAAATTAAATGTACCTCTTTGACGCCAGTATAATTATGTTGATTGTTAATAAATCCAGTTTTGGTACTTAACAAAGTTCCTGCACTGTTTGTAGTGCCAAAAGGGGTGTTACAACGCATATTTTACGCAATTTTCAGTTATGTCAATACACATTTTTATTATTATTATGGAATAATTATCAAGATATTATATTTCAATATGCATGCATTATAAGTAACAAAGTTACAGTATACAATGGCCGAGATGTAAAGTAATTTTTCCACTAATATAGTTAAGAATCAGATTTTAGTCACGTGAAAAACGTAATTCCCTGTAATTAAAAAGCATACTCAGCAGCTCTTGGCTCATTCTCTCTTGCAAGCTTCAACCATTATTCTGTATTTATATATTGCTATATTGGTGCTTATTCAATGTAGTTAAAGCATTTGTTTACACAAACGGACATCTAATTCACAAAACATGGTTACAGAAGTTTCAGTTATCTAACAAGAGCGACGTAACTCATCATCCTGGTTTTAACGGGTATTCCAACTCCAAGGTTGGAATGGGATAGTGTGAACAAAGCAGAAGCGTTAAAAAGGTTCCGCCAACATATGCCAATAATATTTGATGGACCATTCAAGAGAAATCATAGAAGGCAAACGTTCCCTTCCTGTTGTTATTTATCGGAGAGAGTGGCAAGTAGATATGCGATGCTTTAAATCTTACCGAAGAAAACAAGAATCATTCAAAAAAGATCACTGAAGCTGTGCAGCAAAATGTGCAGTCCTTATCAAACCCTGTTTCTGTCGATATATGTTAAACAATGAAGGTCAAGTTGACGGCACTATTGTGGAATTGATGACAAAAATTAAAACGTTGGCGAATGACTGCTATTTTGATGGTTTATATCCAGAAACAATTATTCAGGACATACTAGTGTTTGACATAAATTGGACAAGATTCGTGAACAATTAATAACCTAAGGAGAAAATAAACGCTCAACAAAGCAGTTGAATTGTGTCAGTCGTATTAATGTTAACACAACAAATTTGAACCACAAACAGAATCAGGCATCTAAACATTTTACAACAGGCCAATTATGGCAAGGCTACACCAATGGCAAGGTCGACAATGCATCTGGGGCGAAGCAGCAAACTACACAATATTAAACATGAACTACGGTAGATACCACAAAACGGGGATCTATTTTCAGTGGAATCGCGCATCGAGGGCCGATACCGGAAGTATGGGAACTGTGGAGGTCAGTCGCACCGTACACGTGAACATTGTCCCGAAAGAAATAAGCATTGCAACAAATGAAACCATTTTCAATTTTTCGCGAAGTCTTGTCGATCGGTAAATGTTAACACTGTGAACTGCACCGAACCGGATGTCGCTTTTGCTGGAAATGTAAAAACTGTCGTCTAAAATGGCCAGGCATGTGTTTCATTTTATGTCGGACCCAAACAGATATAGGTCAGGTTAAAAACAGACTTAGGTCATTTAATAAATCGGTGTCCGTTTGTCAGTGTTCCACATCCTAAAGTAAAGATGTTATATAAGGCCTCGTGATTGTTGTTAATGCATAGCTGCTGAGAGATGTACAGGGTCGTCAAACTTTCGAAAAAAAAACAACAGAATAGTTTATCGGGAATGTACAAAACTTACGTTGCTTTGTGTCAATTTCATGAATATATATGTAATGTTTATCAGGTATACTTGCATTGCGAGACTGAAATGTTTTATTGATCATTTACATTGTTGACTGGGTGGTCCATACTCATTTGCATGGCAAATCAAAGGGGTTGGTGACCAAATTGTGTTGAAATATGATATTTGCCTCTGGGCCTCAGAGATGCATATTCAATGATCCATAACCTATTAGATGGCTCATAAACTCACAGATGGGGTAGTGTATGAATCTTAACCTCATAGATGGGTATTGCATTAATAATAACCTAATAAACTCAGATATAGATACATATTTCAATACATCATACCGTCATATATGGATATTGTATAAATCATGGCCTCATTAATGTATATTGTGCACTTGTATCCGCATGGATTTATATTGTATGTAACATGTCTTCATATATGCATGTATACACCATAGCCTTATAGATCTACTTTAGAGACATCATAACGTCATATATGGATTTTGTAAAAAATATCATAACCTCCCATTTATGGATTTTGTAGATACTATAGTCTCATATATGTTGTTTGTTTTTTTAGATAGTATTGTCTCATATTTGGTTTTTCTAGATAACAGTGTCAAATGATCTAAGTGGAATAAAACGTAGGACCCATAAAAAAAGAAAGAAATAAAACAGAGTATTTATTTATATGAACTTTTACACAAACTTGTAGTCCTTTGTAAAGATATATACAAGTGAACGTATGCTATATATTATGTTTTACATCGAAATATGTACTATGGCCATTTGCTTTTTTTCCGAATGTTCTTGATATCATATGTTGTTGTTTGTTTGCTGTATATTTTTGTTTTTAACGTTTTGATTTATCGGTTTCATAAATATAAGTAATTTCCTCCGATTTCATAACCTCTTGAAAACAAAAGTGGTGGAAAACACAATGCATCATAATGTTTGCGTAAATACCGAAATGTCAATGAAAATAGAATAATAAGCGTTGCAATAGTATGTGTCAAATATATTGTATCAATAATATATATATATAACTACTTTGGCACAAATTATAATTGTACTTTGAACAAAACTATCTTTTGATAAAAATAATTTTGACGAATTTAGCTAGCCATAAAAAAACCTTGTTACAACTTAGCATATATCTTATAATGTAAATTGTACTCCTTCTAAATTGAAGATTTTGTGCCGGCGCCTATTGGTTAAGAGGTGAAAAAAAATGTATAAAGATGCTCAGTTGGTAGTTAATTTAAAACTATTTACATTGATTTTTTTTCAGTTCATTCCAATAGTTTTTATCAAAATATATACGGCTTACACATATATACTTGAAGAACATGACATGTTTACGAATATTGTGAACATATATTATACATCAATTCAATGCTAACACCACAAACATATTAAAAGAACAAATATTACATTTTTAAGAAAACTTATTTTTTCTGTGACTAAAAAATATGTTTGAACTTGAGTATTGCAACGTTAAGTTAGTCCATAATCTAATGCATTATCTTACACGATTGTCATTAACTCATTGTTTTGTAATGAACTCATAGTATTTTTATTTCAAAGACTAGTAATACGTTGCACGATGGTAGAGGCGTGGCAACAATGCCAGTTATAATCTGCCTAAGGAATACGTCAGTCACAATTTCAGACAAAAACTGCTCCTATCTTCAGCAAAATAATAATATTTTTCTAGAAACAACATATTACACCACCATAGTGCTGTATACGTGAAACATTAATAAATAATGCCCGTAAAAATTGTTTATAAAATAAGACGTCGTCGTGGGATGATTGATATGTTAAGGAAAAGTCTTATCCTTATAGCAAAATACCTTTCGCCAAAGAATTTGACAAAAGGAATGACATGTCTATTGCTATCTGGCAATAAAGCTGACAATAAATCACATTGACCATCGATATCGAAACACATCCCTTAATTTAATTGAGTAACTATGAAAAACGCTGAAAGAGGGGTTGCAATATCATATATATATAAACCAAACCGAACAACCGTAGACAAAATAGCACCACGGAAAGAGACTAAATGTGTATAAGGTCTGATATCCATCTTTGTGAATCAACAAAAAAGGGTTTTAAAACATATTTTGTTATAATCTATATGATCTTTTAAATAATTGAACATTATAAAAATGCATTCACAATCAATCAAACGTGTTGATGCAATACTGTGTCATGAAAATAAAAAGTTACATTTTTGCCGTTTCTTCACCAATTACAAAAAGAAATCCATAATATGAGGGCATTCATAACTCGAATTCATAATCAAAACCATATGTATCGCTTGACTACCACTTATTAGCAATTCTAAACAATAAAACGTAAAAAACTGTTCTGGACGTATACAGTTCTCGGAAAGTGCCGTGTTTATCTTGGAAATAATTTTTTAGGTAGTTGGAAAACGGCCAGTGTCCAATGCGAATATAAACTTTCGCTTTCAGTGTATACACAATGCAAACTATATATAAACCCCCGAAGAAGACGTATAGTCGAAAGCGCTGGGGTATAAGATACTTAATTTGTACACTGTCTAAACAATTTCTTTCTCATATATATAGATTTATGAGAGAATATTTTTTCCCCGTAATTGATTTTTTTTATATCATTTCTTACTGCCTTTTTTCTTAATCAATAACGGATCTTAAACATTCACTTAACTTTGTTTAACAGAAAGAGCCTGCTCCTACATCATACACTCTCACAAACATTCTTCATATATTTTTAGAAACAAAATGCATACACTGTTGTTTATGTTATTTTAACGGATATTTATTATGTACGTGTTATTGCTTTATTGTTTTTTTGACGATGAGCTGTATATGCTTAAGTCGCAAGTATACTGTTTATTTTGTAAATTCACTCAGCGTATGCGAATGCGGTATTACTTTTGTTATTATTACGTTCAGAACGTTTAATGCAAAACAATTTGTTTTCTCATATTTGCTGTTGTTTTTCTTTTGGCTTCGATTAACTTTCAGACATTCGTCTTCCAAAATTGCACATATTTAGGTAAAAATCCCTTTATTTAAATAAATGCGTCCAACACATGATAATTCAATGAAGTACGGACAGAACGTTATGCCATTTGGATGATAAGACTGCAAAATACAAAACACAGTATTAAATATATAATGTAAAACTGATAAATTTGCAACAATTGAAAAGATATTGCCGATTGAGACTATACAATCATCACAAATGTAACACGTATAACGTAACTCCTATGCTCACAACAGCTCCAAATGCAAAGTCATTGGATATTCTCGTACTGGCTCGATTTGGTTTGCTCTTGTAATCCATTCGTGTCCTATGTCGTCATAGCACATTCGGATGACGATATTACCGTCGCTAGTTTGGAGTCGCCGAAATTTACCATTGCCGAGTGTTTCATTTACACTTCTCAAATATACTTGATATTCGTAATCTACGCATTCCCCGTCGAAGAGATCCACCTGATTGCAGAAATATGACTTAGTTATGATAAGAGATCGTGACTGTATATCTTGCACTTTAGACAACCTGATCATCGTTTCAAACATGTGTTTTTTTTTTTACTTCCTCTTCATAAAGCACAGAGAAATAGCTCTTGTTTTTGTACGAACCACTTATTGTTATGAAGTCATCAAATGATAGTGTGAGTTTAATTGATATATTTCCACAATTCAGCTTCCATATATTGTCTAGAGCTAGTCGTATGGGAGTCAGAATATGTTGAAGGCTCCTCTCAGGTGTCAATTTGTACAAACGTGCGACGAAATATTTGCAGCCGCCTGAGCTTGCATTGTTCACTACTTTGAACAACTCCAGTTCCCATTCGTTCAATCCGTGTCGCAACAGATCTTGCCCCTTGACATTATCCAATAAGCCTAACATCTCGTCAGAGATAACGATGTCAAATGGTTCCAGTTTAATTAAAATTGAAAATGTATTTCCAACGAAAATTTGAGGAAATTCACATGTATTGTTCCATCTCAGTTGACCTTCGGGACACAAAAGTGGACGACAGTCACCCTGATAAAAACAAATCAGCATTTAATATGCGATATTATATATATTGTTTATTTGATTACTTAAACATGCCCCAAACTATCGGTGAAAGAAATAATTTACTTTTAAATCACTCCTTACTTGTTATATAAATAAAAACAGCAATTAACACAAAACGCAGTCCAGAATTCATCTTTAAATGAAAACAATGACATGGTTTGATCGCTTTAGCAAGATCAATCGTTTCTAAGAAAAAAGTAATATGTTAATCTTTTACCTTTCTAATTTGTGACAAACCAATTCTTCCACCTTCTCTTGAGTCACATAATAATCGGTGTCGTATGATCCAAAAATTACGACGAGATTTCCCGGACGAATTTCCCGAAATATATCATTGAAATTATTGGAAATGCAAACACAGTTATTTTTCTAGTTTTGTAATACTTTGGTTTGCTGCAAAGAAAACAGTAAACGTTTCGAAAAACTTGAGATTGGAAAGAAGAAATGGCAAATGGTGCATTTAAGCGATGACAATGTTCCTCAAGTTTTAGAAATGTATCAATTTCAGTTGAAGGATATGGATCCGTGCATTATTGAATTATGTCCAAGTTGCAAAATTCAGATGATAAATCAATATCTTCAAGTGGACGAAAAATGAGAATACATTTACTGTTTTGATCTGCAAGAAGTTTCTGAATTTCATATGAATTTGAATTAAGACTCGGTAGTCCATATTCAAACGGTGGACAATTCACAGCAAGTGTCCATGGTACGACATGGCTTTCATTATGGCAGCGGGCACAAAACTGGTTATAATAAATCAAACCTGTGTTGTAGGACAAGTGCGGACAGAGATTACCCCATCCAGCTGCCTGTATGCTGCAACACCTATCCTGGGCTCCGGGACATTTCTCTATCATAAAATATCGTCCGATATGGATCATTTGTCTATCATAAAATATCGTCCGATTGGTGTCATCTGAATTGTTAATGATTATAGGCACAACACAAGATGTTTCACCCTTTTCTTCTATTCTGTAATTATCGTCTTTGTAGAAACAGCAATTTCTTTTTCGACCGCAGTAAGAATCGCACGAACACGACCGGCAACATGTTTCAAAGCCTTTAGAAACGTTGATGGCCTTCCCCTCATGGTCACAGAAAGAATTGTATGGACACAATTCAATAATGCTTGAGGGGAACTCGTAGGATACAGTGACCCCAATGCTACAGATAAACTGTAACAGAGCTGGTATTCCTTTTATTCGCATGCTTCCGATTTGATTTTAAAACTGTAAAATATTAAGGTATATTAGTATATATTGTATATATGGGGTGAGTGAGAAGATGGATTGATAGGTGGATGGATGAATGGATGGATAGATGAATGTATGGATGGATGGGTTGATGGATTGATGGATGGATGGGTGAATGAATTGATGGATGGAAGGCTCAAAACATACTTGGTGTCAAATTGCTTATTATAAACCAAATAAAGTATGTGCATATTATACATTTGCATGCCATCTTTTGTGCTAAAATATAAAGGTCTCCCGTCGGTTCCGACGGTTCCGACAATGTCCGAAACATAAATATTGTTTTACAAGTAACAAAAATTCATTTCCTTAATTTACGTGTATTTATGTTTAGTGTCCAATTAATGCAAATATGTGAACATATGCCTATCAGAGTTGTTATTTCGTTTATACTTTATGTAATGTGAATTAACTATTAAACTTATTAATTAAATATTCTTTTTCCGTTTAACTTTAAATTTTTGAAATTAAAATAATATGAACATTTGTCAACACATTTGGTTTAAATGACATCTTTCATCTCTCTTCATGTAAGCAATGTACACATAGCAAAGGTAATGCTTTATTATTGAGTGTAGGTCTGTTAAAACAAGCCATGCGAGAGAACAGAACAGAACATAATATTTTATTTTAGCTTAAGCATACAGCTCATCGCCATAAACATACATATGCAATAACAGCATGCGTTACAATTATATACAAAACATACATCATTTTGAGGAAAGATCAATTTTAAAAATGAATGACATACAACATGTTTTAGTGAGAATGTCACATGGATAGGGTTAATACAAAGTAATCATATTATGTTAACACGAAGTTTAATAATTTTAACAAATATAACATTATTCTAAGCTTATTGTCTTTATGGAAGATATATAATTTATACTACACATATAGCACATCTTCACGCATTTTAAAGCATTTTAAACAAAAAATGACAAGTTTTCTTAACACTATTTTGTTTGAACAATTAAGTAGTTCGATAAACTTGAACATGCTAGGTCTTGATCTGTAATACTTTGGAATAAATGTATTCCTAATATCGGCATAAAAATGACATTTAATAACAAAGTGATATTCATCCTCGATATCATTGAGGTTGCATAAAACACATTTGCGTTGATCTCTGACAATGTTCTTGTGTCTACCCGTTTCAATTAATAATTTGTGAGACGACAAACGTAATTTAGCAATAACGTTCCTATGTTTTTTTATTTTCAACAATATCAAGAGAGACAACAGATCTTACAGGAAATGAGATCCGATAATTTCTAAAATTTACCGGACCTCACCAGATTTTACCGAACTTTGTTCTTCTTTAACCAGAAAATAGAAAATACCCTTTATAGAGTTATTTTTTCATAATTATGACGTTTACAATGCTTAACGATTCTAAGTACAATAAAATACGAACTTAATTTAAACATGTTCTATTTAATCATGTGGTAAAACTTGTACATTTGAGCGATCGTTGAAACAGACGCTCGCACTACTGACTTTCGCATCAAATCTTGACACGGAACAGGTAACGGTTGTGTAGTTCCCTGCTTTCTATTGACGATCATCACAAGCATTAACATCAGTTTAATTCAATTCAAGCAATCAAAAAATTGTTGTGTCGCCTACATCACGAAACAATGTGCAATATTTTACTGGTTCAAAGAATCGCACCTGGTGTTTGTTACGCCCGCATATGGTTGGTTGGTTTTATTTTAAAGTTATCGAAGTAAAAACCCATTCCGTATTTGAACATATTTCTAGCTTCGTTTTCATTTGTAACCAAAATAAACTGTTGCATATTGTTGTTTTTTTTTGTCGGAAACGAGGACCGACAATTTCGGGAATATTACCAGACTAAATTTTATAGGAAATGTCCGAGGTCCCACCTCTTTCAAATCGCTTTGATTAGATCATCTCAATTTACCAAAAGTTTGTAAACGGTTGAATGGTATTTGAAACGAACCATCGGTCTAGCAAGTATTCCAATGTACCCTAAACGTTTCCTATGTTGACCGTCCAATAATTTCATTGACTATTTCTGTCTATTACAACGTATTAATCTGACCTAAAATTGGTACAATACATATATTTTACCAACCGTCTGATTCAACCCGAAACAACCGAATCGAAACCTTTTAAGCAGTTGATGTCTTATGTATTCTAACTGTTTCAAAGTATCTATATATTGTAACAGTATCTATGATTTGCAAATGCAATTAGGTGAACGTAAAGAAATATTTAGCATTACTCAAATGACATTCTACACATAATTCTGATCACCCAGTTTCACCAAAAAATATGCAGCAATGGTTTGCTCCCGTATGTAGACAAATACATTGTTTGCAAAATTGCACTTAAATTTTGTCCGAAACAGTATGACTCAATATTTCAGCCCCATATTTAAGGTTTGGTTTTACCATCGATTTTTTTTTAAATACTTCTTATTTCAAAAAACGCCGTCTTGTGTTATATTTTATCCTTTATATTCAACATAATGATGGAAGAGAGATAACCGTGCTGGTAACGTACCCTGGCCTTGTACCGATGTTGCAGGTAATATCGTTCATATGCCATTTGGTGGGTTATTTCTTACATATCACATCATACCAAACATACGCGTCGATACACAAATTATTATATTTGTCGTTTTCATATGTGTGTATGTTGGCGAGTTTGAAAGGCATCCAAACGACACAACGACAGAACGAAATACACATATAACGAAACGACAATCTACATATATGGTTCTTTCGTGCTGGAAAGTTAATAATCAATATTATAGACTCTATTATTAGAGAATCAATGAATCCACCAATGGGTAATTCAAATTATTAATCCGTGATTTAAGAAGTTATGAAACGAGTTTTATAATTAATCTACACTGGTAATATCTTATTGACTTCTTTGATAATTCCGATACTGTTTCTTGAGTTTCATTACACGTTTACAGATTTAACAAGTGCATGTTTACTTTTATGACTTAATAAATATTTTAATTGCCTGGAAATCAGGAACAATTTTCATGACTTGTATAAATAAATTATAAATATTATGGTAATTAAATATGTTATTACTTCAAAACATTAGTGGTTGCATGTTATGTAGTTATCATTGACTTTGTTGACATTTATAAAAAAATTATCAAATTAAAATAAATGTTTAAAACAAAATAGCACATATAATAAGAATAACATAGAATTATTATTTACCTTTACTATTTAGCTCCAATCCAACATACAAACTTTAACAGTCGGTGACATTTGTGTAACATGCAGTATTTAGTAGTTTTGTATTGTGAACCAACAACGTCTTTTATAGAACAAATAGCAATATATTTAAGTATAATATATAGCTAATTGGACTTACAAAATAGATTAAATTTTCAAAAAGTAAATGTATGACAATAATTAGTTAGATTAAGTGTCAATTGCATCTGTCTGTTTGAGCACATTTCCTGGAAAACTAATTTTGTATTTTGTATAATTAAATGCCACAATAAGTTTATGAATGACGTTTCAAAGAATTGTTAAGATGTTAACATAAGGCACATACAATTGTCAGTATTTCGAAACGGTAACATTTTAGGAGGGAAGAAGATGTGATAGGACAATGAGGAATGGATTGAGGAGCAATGTATCGTCATCGACAAAGAGATGACCGCAGGCAGCAGTAAGAAGGCCTTCACCACCGTCAAGACCCTCACGAAGACCAGTCAACCAAAGGCAAGTGTTATAGCAGCCACTGACGGGAATCTCCTGACCGAGAGTGCCGCAGTCATTAACAGGTGGACTGAATACTGCAGTAACCTCTACAACTGCCCTGTTCAACCAGACAACAGTCTCCTTCAGAAAGTTCCCAAACCAGAAGCGGACGACGAAAGTCCGTCCATGTTTAAGGCAGAGGTGAAGGAGGCAGTGCGTAGTCTTAAGGCATGAGGAATGTCTCCAGTAGTGGACAAAGTCCCTTCCGAGCTGATTAAGCACGGAGGAGAGGCAGCGACTGCAGCAATGACGACACTATGCCAAAAGATCTGGGAACAGAAAAAGTGGCCCAAGGAATGGTCCCAGTAACTAGTCATCCACCTAACGAAAAAGGGAAACCTCAAGCTGTGTGAGAATTACCGAACCATCAGCCTCATCAGACATCCCAGTAAAGTCATGCTACGCATCATCCTCAACCGATTGAAAAGTAAAGCTGAGGGAATACTGTTAAAAATAAACGCAAACAAAGCATCAATATAATTACATTTGTCATCCACAACACTCGGTAGATGTAGATTCAACATCGTACATTCATCCAATTGGTTTGAGAAAGTACAATATCCAATATAATTCAGAAATACTGAAGCAGAGACAAAAGGATGCACTGCGCCTTATAAACCCAGCTAGCAATCATACATCGGGTCGAAGTCGGTGCGATCTCGTTCTTATAACGGCCCGATATCGGCAACGACATCGGGCCGTTTTCGTTTTGCCCATCGTAAAAATGATGAGTTATGGTCATTTTTTTACTTAAAATACCATTTACTGGGGATATATATATATATAGAATTTGTTTATGTCTTGAGCTGTATCTCCAATAACACATGAGCTACAGCCACGAAACTTACCACATATAAGACACATAACACAAGAGGCAATGTCAAGGTCACACATTAAGTGCAAATATAAAACATTTGATGAATTATTCATAATTACACCATGACTAAAGTATTCATCAAGGGATTATGTAATAATGTTTACAGTCGTTCTCTTTTATCTTGCAGTTTTCCAGGTAAAACTTAGCCATCTAGGGTCAATGTAAGAGTCATACATCGTGGTAAAATATAACAAGTATTGATTAAATATGTTATTTTGTTAGGATTCTACCATACATCAAGGGATTCCTAAATGCCCTGATGTTATTGTTCATCGTTATCAGGCAGTGATGCATATGCAAGACCCATGTCAAAGGTCAAGGTCACACAAAGTTCGTTGCACACGGCCTTTAAATAGCAGAGTTATCACAGTTTCTTCATTAAAAATGTCTGTTTATATGGGTTTTTGGTAGATTAAATTAACACTTGGTGACGACGAGTATATACACGGATAGCTGAATGTGACACCAAGAGTGTTTTTAAACACCATCGTTTGATAACACGTAATTTATTGGCATCATGTGTTACTAAAAGAATCTACTTGTATAGGTTTTATTAAACCTTTATTATCGTGCATCGATGAATGATAAAAAAAAATGACGGGGGATATCAATTCAACGAATTTGCTTGTTCGTAAGGTTTGACTTGTCAGTATCTTGCTGATATTACGACGCGCTTTTTGAGCCATGGAAGAAATACGTGGTGTTATACATCCAGGACAAGGTTAGGGGTAAAAAATAAAATGCCGACAGTGATGTTTTGTAAAAAATGCTAAATTCTGTATATTAATGAAAGTTCAAGGACAATCGAGTAAGCCTTTGTTTAAGGTTGACACATTTCGAACGAGAAACACTTGTTAAACAGAACGAAGGTACAAATTCATGTTCGGACTGATAGTATTGCTGGTGCTTTCCTTCCTGCAATGCTGCTAAATTCCTTTAATCATCACTCAAGAGCCGACACGATTTTACATGTCATAATATTATTACCTGCTCAAGCTGTAGAAAAATTTCATCAACACTTCAAAACATACAAGACCAGATATGCTTAAGATGATGCCAAGGGGCCCAAGTTTGGTAATAACTACCACAACGCCCATGATGCAGCATCATTCATCAACTATATTTCGCATATTTCCCAAAGCAAAATTATTATGAATAATCAAATCCTCGTCATCTATTAGCTTTTCCATTAATGGTTCAACTGATTATATGGGCAAAGACAGGAAGTATATCAGAACAGTTGCACATAGGCTGTTCCATGTCAGCCAGCAGAACAGTTGCACATCAAGAGACATTGACGATCATGTGATGGAGGTCCTTAATGACTAGGCATATTGGAAATATTACACCAACTAATGGTTGGATGTAATGCAAATGGAGCGTCAAATATGCAGTTAAAATATTAAACAGTATTAAACTTATAACAAAGACTTAGAGATGACATCCTTGAATCAATAAATTTGAAAACGAAATTTACATGTGTGGCATACAAATTAAAAAAAACATCACAAAAATATGTCCGAAATATAATTTAATAAAATATGATCTTAAAATCTTGGTACTTAACAAACACATTTACAAAGCAAAAACTATATTATCACAGGTCTACGCAGTGGTTAAGCAACCTTTCTTCCGGCTGAATGACCACATCTCGTTGTTGCGTATTTTGCGCATCGACTAGAATTGGAGGTTTAGAGCGAAATCAACACGAAAAACAAGACATATGAAAAGGCCCAGACGTTTATGATCGACAACTTCTTCAGAAAAGCATCAAAAAGAACAGAATTATGAAACAAGGTGGTTGCCCCCCCCTCCCCCCTACAACCGAGATATGCAATCAGACAGGTATGTACTATATAAAGACGATGTATTACAATTATCTGGAATGTGTTATATATAATCTGGGTGATGTAGTTTTGTCAACGCCGAATTGATTTAGCTGATATTTGCTATACTTCCTTCAATCATGTGTTTGATATAAAGGTTGTTTCACATACATGTACGGTTCTTATTTCATTCTGTTGTTTGAAGGCCTCATTAAAAATAAGATATTCATTGTTTCAATGTAAATAATACTTGTTATACATGTCTTGTCTTAATGAGCTATATCATTATTATTATTATTATAAAGAAGAGTTTAAAAAATAAAAGAGTATAGAAATTTCGTGTTTAATAGTTTTCGTTATAGTTCCAATATACTGTATTCAGGTATTCAAAAGTTGAATAAGTGATTTAATTTATCAGGTTTGTTATCCCAAACAAAATAATCTTTTTGGAGAGTGAATTGACAAAAGGCAGTGCGAAAACAATGGTAAAAAAAGTGATTTTATTATGATAATTCTACCAATAACAGTAAGTTTTATTTTTTCATTGATTTATCATTGTAATTGCTTTAGCGATGTTTTTTGAGAAAATAATAATACCGATAAGCGTTTAAGGTCACCATAAAAATGTGTCTTGTTGAAATTTACCTTTTAACCAGAAAATAATCATATTTAAAGAAAAAAGCATGTTCAGAACCGTTTAGTAACAAAGAAATGTCATCGGCAAACTGAAATATCTTATATTCTATGGGCGTAAACAATAATGCCCTTTATATGTTTGCAATCATTGTGCGTAATTGTGGCGTGTTCTGAGAAAACTGGGCGAAATGCTTGTGCGTAAAGTGTCATCCCAGATTAGCCTGTGCTGTCCGCACAGGCTAATCCGGGACGACACTTTCCGCGTAAACTGGATTTTCGCTAAGAAGAGACATCATTTAAACGAAAAATTCTATAAAAGCGGAAATTGTTGTCCCTGATTAGCCTGTGCGGACTGCACAGGCTAATATGGGATGACAATTTACGCACAAGCATATTGCCCAGTTTTCTCAGAACACGCCACAATTGAACATTTNGATGAACGTCGGTCTATGGATCTGTCTGGGGATCATGTCGCTCGTGCTGCTGTTCGCCGTCCTTAGCAACGCTTTGGTGATCTACTGCGTGGTCCGCTTCCGGAAGCTGCGCTCGGTGACAAACGGTCTCATCTGTAACCTGTCCGTGACCGAAATTATCCTGGCCGGTTTCGTCATGCCCCAGCGGCTGCACGATAGCACGCACGTGGAGGAATACCACAAAAGTGAGGCTAGAGACGGTATTTAGAAAGAATATTTGACAAAAATTAAGAATAATAATTCTTAAACTTTTGAAAATTTAAATTTGTATTTTCTGTGAAAGAAATGCATTTTGTTAATTTTGAAGTTCAACTTGCAATGACATTATTTATTGTAGTAGGATTTTCACAAAGGTGAGGCCAAAGTTAGTATAAATAAAGAATCTTATACGAAAACAACTTAAGATTTAAATAGGATTTTTTTGAGAAAGAGATGCATTTTTATGAATTGTGTTGTCAAAATTGCAATGGCATAGTAAATTCTTGTAATATTAAGTATGTGTAAGGCGCAAATTACAAGGAAACTGTAAGATACTATCATGACTAATTTTAAGCTAAAGTTAAGGAGAGCCTCTGAATCTCAATAAATAGATCTATGAGCCAGGGGCGGTATTGACAAAGCTACTTAGGGAAGATTACAATTAAGACATTTTAAATAGGATTTTCCGAGAAATAAATGCATTTTTGTTAATTGTGATGTCACAATTGCAATGAAACAGTTAATTCTAGTAATATTAAATATATGTTATGAGCAAATTACAAAGAAACTGTGAGATACAATTATGACTAATGTTAAGCTTACGTTACAAAAAGCTTATGCATCTCAATAAAGATGGACCCAGGGCCGGTATTCACACAGCTACTTATGGAAGACTTAACAAAAGCCCTTACAGTGATAAAGTTTCTTAAATCTGTTGCTATGTCATGTTTATTTCTTTTCACATTAAAATCTTTGAAACCCGTATATATTTCTAAAGTGATAACGACCATGGTGTTTTCCGTATCTATCACACCATCTACATTTGTATCAACGTTAAAATATCATGGCATACGTTGCAAAAACATTCAAAAGTAAGAGTCAGCTTATTTGCGATGCCTTATCTCAGTTGCCACATGTGTAAGATAGTTAACTCCTTTAAGAAATCTAATATTTATATCATGTCGTGATCCGATTTCAGGTCCGTTATTTCAGGTTATGCCCTGTGTTCGATTATTCATTACTTTCGGATGCTTTAATTGACGGTTACACCCTGTGTAAGACAGTATACTAATTGTGGGTACTTTATTATAGGTTATGCGCTGTGTAATTTAATCAAATCACTTCATGTAAGATAGTCAACTCATTTCGAGTACTTTATTTCAAATAACACCCTGTTTCAAGATAGTCAACTACCGGTATATGTGTATAACTTATAGCAGGCCCTACTCTGTGTCAACCCATTTCGAGTACTTTATTTCATGTTATATTATATCTTTCATGTACGTCATTTCAGGTCATGCCTTATGTAAGATAGAACAAGATTTCGGGTTCTTTCTTTAAAGAAGCACCCGTTGTAAAAAAAAAGTCAACATATACCTGGTATTTAGTTTCATGCAACACAATATATAAAATAGCCAACTCGATCAGTTTGCGGTTTATTTATTTCATATAACCCAACCCTTTGTTAGATTGTTAACTTATTCCGAGTATTTTATTTAATATAATGCTCTGTGTATGCCAGTCAAAACTCCATTCTAGTACCTCATTTCAGATAACACCGCTGGGAAGATAGTCATCTTTTTCTTGTACATTAATATTTCCAGCCAAAGGCGGAGGGATATAGAAGTGGCGTTGTTCGTCCATCAGTCCGTCCATCCTTCAGTCCGTCCGAGACAAACTTTTCAGGGCTTAATCTCAGAAACTGTATAAGATATCAGCATTAAACTTTATAGTTGTATATATATCAATGAGGAGAAAAGCCTTGCACAAGAACCATAACCCTACAGTTTCTCAAAGAGTTATTGTCCTTTGTTGTTTTTGCATGATGTTACTTTTCAGGGCTATATCTCATATATGATACAAGATTTCAGCATGAAACTTCATGTTTGTATGGATACCAATGACAGAGGAGAATTGCAATGCATAACAATTACCATACATTTAATTATTTTTCGTATGATTATACCGTTATCAAGGGATTGATATCCATCCATAAACAAAGTTTTTTGGGCGGGGATATCAATTCAACGAATTTGCTTGTTTGATAACAAATTATATTACATAACAATATATTTATATGTAACCTTATCGTATGGCGTACGTTCACAAAAACTATTACACTTTAATTGTTCTCAAGGAGGATCAACCGATTCTACTATACGGTACTTGTTCACTATGCCGTAAAAGCTAAGACACACTTAATATTAATTGTGTCGTTAACATTTTGGCTCAATTTTTTTATAAAATATATGTTTATTCTTACTCAGTTCGGGTACTGTGTTGCAGGTAATTAACTACCTCATTAGGATAGCCAAGTCGAACGGATCACTTAAATTCAGGTAACATTTCATGTAGGCCAATTAAATCAATTCGGTAACTTTATATCAGGTAACGCTTTTTTTAAACAGCCAATTATTTCGGTTATTTTATATGTTCGGGTTCTTTATTTCAAGTAATGCTCAGTGTAAGATAGTAAACAAACGTCGGGTACATTATTTCAGGTTTACACAATGTGAAATATAGATGACGAAGTTAGGTTACTTTACTACAGGAAACACATTTCGTTAAGCTTACTTTGTGTAAGATAGTCAACTTATGTTGGGTAGCTTATTTCAAGTAACATACTTTTTAATCTTGTCAACACATTTCGGGAAGCTTAATTTAGAGAGCATCATATGTAAGATTGTCAACTCATTTTTTGTACTTTTTCAGGAACATAATTTCAGGTAACAAAATGTATAATTTTGTCGACACATTTCCTGAAGCTCAATATAGGAATATCATATGTACGATTGTCAACTCGTTTTGAGTGCTTTTTTTCAGGAACACCCAGTGTAAGATAGTCAGCCAATTATTTTTAGTTTTTTTTTTTTATGTAACAACCTTTGCAAGAGTGTCAACACATTTCGTGAAGCTTAATATAGGGAACATCATATGTAAGGTTGTATACACAATTAGTGTACTTTATTTCAGGAACACAGTGTGCAAGATTGTGTGTACTTTCTTCGAAGTAACAAACTTTTGAATAGTGTCAACATATTTCGTGAAACTTAATTTATGGAGATTTTTGAGGTAACAATTTGTTAAATATTGTCAACTCATTTCGGGTATCTTATTACAGGAAACGCCTTGTGCAAGATCGTGTACTTCTTTCCGGTGTTTATCATCACCAGCTCCATCTACACTCTCGTCTGCGTCTCATTCGAACGCCACCGAGCTATCAAGGAATCGCACAAAACTCAGTTGACCTACACAGGTCTCTACAAGGTATGCCCCGCCATCTGGCTGTTCGGTTTCCTCGTTTCCATGACGACGCTTGTTGAGAACCTGGTGAATTTCCTTCCGCCGGAGGCCGGCGAAAACGCGTCGGTAGTGCGGTACGCGTGCGACAGCACCCACGTGCCAAGCGGCTACTCCATAACCAACGCCATCACCGTCACTCTGGTGTCATACGTCGTACCGGTGTTCCTTATTTTCTACAACTACATTCATGTCTCCGTGTTTGTGTGGAAGAAAGAGAAGCAGGTGAACGCCGGGCCAAACACGGCTCCCAATGAGAATTTCCAGCTGTTCCGGAACCGGATATGGATAATCAAGCTGCTCATTCTGGTCGCCGTGATTTTCGCCGTTTTATGACTTCCATTCTTCATTACATTACTATATGCGGTACGTTATTTTTTCGCTGTTTGATGTTACAAATGTTCAAAGCGCCCTATTTCCCCAGTCCATAGTATTCTCGTAGTACACTATCTTTAAATTACGATATAGTAGACGACACTTTCCGCCTTAACTAAATTTTCGCTAAGATAGAGACTTCCTTTAAACAAGAAATGCAATTAAAACAGACAGTGCAATCCCTTATACGTTTTTGCAGACTGCACAGGCTAATCTGGGATGACACTTTACGCACATTCATTAAGCTCCGTTTTCCAAGAATAACCCACATTTATTATTTTACTTCATATTTTCGAAAATCACCAACCGGGACGCGAGTAGCGACGCCAGCGGCTTTCTCAACCATGTCCTGTTGGCCCTGGCAACGTTCAGCACGGCTTACAACATCGTCCTCTACGTCGTCTACAATCAAAATTTTCGCCAAGCGATCCGACAAGTGCTGCGTATCAAACTTAAACCGGGTGTCAAAGATGGTCGAGTTGCGACTATTATGGGAACCAGGTGTGATTTCGGCGCAGTGACGCAAAACGATGACGTAACGCAAGCGGTGCCCAATGAATTGAAACTAAAACGGGTCGGCAGTAGTTTTGTTGAGAGTGCTCATAAAAAAGCGTCCGACTGCTAACGGTATGACGATAGCATAAGTAATGTGTCAGTCAGTGTTGCTATGAAAAAATATACGCCCGTTGAGCAACCCCCGAACAGTTGCGGTGGCATCATCTATGTGTGGGCTACTTTGGTTGTTTTTTTAGTTGTTTGAAAACGGCAAACGTCAAGTAACGCCTTCATTTTTTAAGCTCAAACATTTTATTCTCCCAATCTTAACCAACACATTATAATGAACGAGAAAATAAAATAAAATAAATTTATTACATTCCAATGGTACTATAAATCGAATATTTGTTACTTTAATGCAGTTTTTACAGGCCAAGTTCACGCCAATATCGACATGTTTACTCGTATTTTTGCAATATCAAAATCTGTCGGATCTTTCCCAACAGTGTATATGTATTTCATATTAATGGATATTCGAGTGTACAGGCAAACCTTGTTTACACTTTTTAGATCTCTAATTTCGTTGATATTCTGGAACGACTTCGTCTGAACTTGTTTTTCAGTTTTTTATTCATCAGCGTTTTATCTGGTTTGAAAAAACAACCGGTTAGATCGTATATACGCGCTTTTATACCGTTACTTCAAGCCGAAAGAGAAATCGCATGTTTTAGATAATGTCCATAATGTAATTGGAATCGGTGTTCTATAACATTTGTGGTCCGCTGCATTTTTAACACAATCCACGTTTACAAGTAACTATCCAAGACATGCGGGAATCGTGAGATATCCAATGTTCGCTGGCCATACAGTTCCGCAAAAAAGAGTTGACCCCTTGAACTATCGATCACACACTTTTAATTTAAGCTGAAGAAAACAATATCTCATATGCGCATGATGTCATAATTGCATGACCTTCCGTCTAATAAACAACCAGTATACGCTTTATATGGAAATATCCACATGCGCGATCAAAACGATACTTTCCTTGAAACTTAAACAATTGTTGGAGCTACATGAATATCTCAGTATGAATTAGGGCGACACATTCTGTTATACTTTTATTAGTTACCGATTTAGAAAACTTTAAACTTCAGATTAGTATGTTGCAATATCTCGGACATTCGCTTCTCTGAATCATCGTTTACATGACATCATCATTGACAGTGTCGTCATCGGCATTTTTCATAATGTATACAAAATATTACTATGAACGCGTGAAGCCATAAATATTCATGCCCTTAACATATACCGTTTTTAGTCTATTTGATTAAGCAAATTGAGTTTATTACCGCATTTCAAAATCACGGCGGACGATCGGTGGTCGTTTACCAAGCCGTTCAAATGCCCGGATGTCCCGGATTTTCGGCAGTCGAATTAAATATTTAATATAGCATTTTCTAATTCTTACAATTTTTCACTTAGAAACTTTTTTTTACAGATTTTCTTCTAAGAATTTTGCTTACACCATTTCAAGTGAATTTTTCTAGGATCGGTTTACGTGAATATAAACGTTCTTAGAAAATAAAACAAGTTTCGTTCGTAAAACAATTCAGTTATTGGCAAAAGCGAGTGCTTTTACGAATTTAAAATGGCTGCTACATTGACAAACAATACGTTAAATGCAAATACGCGACCGTGATGTGTTTTAAAACTTCAAACACATTTTTGAATTGTATATTGGATTTTATCCTTGTTTATGAATAAAAGCCAATAAGACCTAAAACGCTCAAACGTAACGAGAAGAGTAACAGTTTAAATGTGCATCGAATTTCATAGATTCGCGCGAAATCTGGACGAGTGTTGTGTCTGTAAAGTATTCAATGGAAAGCTGTAAATGTATCAAATAGGAAAAGAAAACGGATGGTTACATAATGCTATGTGTGAAATAATGTTATTATATTTTTTTTCATAGTTATGTCATTTTGTAACCATTCACCTTCGTCACGATTTGGAATTGCCGTTTCTAAAAATAGAACATTTTGCTTGGAAAAATAAAAAGACGACAACCAGCGAAAAATAATGGCGGTAACTAAAAATCAAGGGTAAAAATGTTTCGCTAGACGAATTTTTGATCCTTTGCAATTTGATGGGAGGGTGATTGTGGTTTAGCCTGTTTGCATTAGTTAAGCAACCATGGGCTGATGCGCCACAGATTTACCGTAAGTAACACAAATGATAGTAAACAGTGTTTTCAGTCCGGCAGATTTTGCAATGTTTCTGATTTTACGATTGTTATGGGAAATTTTGCAATATTATATCACTTCTTGTTTCATTTATGTGTACTTAATCTTAAACATAACTTTTCTTCTCTATAGCCTTTAAGTTTTTCATTCAGTCAACTGTTCCTTTAACATTAACTTCAGCAGCAACTTCCCTGTATCTTGCAAATAGGCTTTCAACGCCGTCGACGCTCTCGTTAGAAAAGTTGATTTGTCGTTTGGAGCCGTCTTTAATGTATATCATTGCCTTTCCCTTGCAAAAAGCTACCGACGTGGATCAAACCTGTATTACGTCAGCCACTTCCGGAAAGCGGTATACTTAAGTAACTTTCCGAGACACGCAAATTAGAAATGATTGGTACCTTAAAGGGACTTTTGTCATATCATGTAACAAACGCGTTCTTGTTTCATCAATCGGGGGGGGGGGTAATTATGTGATGATCAAACGGAAATTAATATCCATGATTAACTAGGTATTATTTACCGTTTTATTCCCGTTATAACTGTAATGTGATATCACTCACTTTACTGTCATATTAGAATGACAATGATTAGCGTTTATTACGAATTGATATTCGGAAATAGATATTTACTCGATGTACATTTGCTGAGCGGAACAGATCGCCATGTAATTCGTGATCGTTCCTGGGTTTCACTTATTAATTAACTATCATTTATACACATAAGGACATGTTAACATTTATAACTCTGATGCTCATATTTTGTGAGTGTTTGTATCTCGATCTCCTTTAGAGTTAACTCCTCAAACTTGTTTTAATAAAGTTTTCTAAACACAATGTTTCAAAACTAAATGTGTTTTAAAGTCATAAATGGATCCCGTTTATTTTCGGAAATCCGGAAGCCATTGTAAGCATATCTTTCTCATGAACATATACAGCGCTGTACACCTACGCAGCTAGCTGTCTCTGCTAAAATTTGCAGACCAATTATAATCCTTATATCAAAGGAATAGTAAAATAATGTTTGACAATCTCATAATGTCTATGTAATGACAGTATCTGTATATGCAGGCAATACTAGTCAGAATAAATGATATTTGTGCAGCATTATTCTGAAGAAGGTCTGACAATGAGTATATTGTGTTCATCGACAGTGCATGATAAATCTTAATTCTGAAGTCTATTGCATATCCAGCAACATTCAAATACAAACACTCACATTAAATTCAATAAAGACATAAAAAATTGTGAGACCCATCTCAAAACCCGCAATCATGTTTATGCTCTCCGAAAGGATGGAGCATATAGTCGCCGTTTCGTGCGTCCGTCCGAATAAATCTGATGGAAATGACTAAACGTGGGTCTGAAACGAATTTCCCCTATAATCGTTTCAGTCCTGCTCGGTGTTCGTCCTTCCGTCTGTCATTCCGTCTGTCCTCCCGGCTGTCCTTCCGTCAGTCCTTCAATTTGTCCTTCCGTCTGTCTTTCCGTGTGTTCTTCCATGTGTCCTTCCGTCTGTCTTTCCGTCTGTCTTTTTCTCTGTCCTTCCGTCTGTCCTTCCGTCTGTCCTTCCGTCTGTCCTTCCGTCTGTCCTTCCATTTGTCCTTCCGTCTGTCTTTCCGTCTGTACTTCCGTCTGTACTTCCGTCTGTCCATCCGTCTGTCCTTTCGTCTGTCTTTCTTTTTGTAATCCCGCCTGTCCTTCCGTCAGTCCTTCCATTTGTCCTTCCGTTTGTCCTTCAGCCTGTCTTTCCGTCTGTACTTTCGTCTGTCCTTCCGTCAGTCCTTCCGTCTGTCTTTACATCTGTCCTTCCGTCTGTCCTTTCGTCTGTCCTTCCGTCTGTCCTTCCGTCTGTCTTTCCGTCTGTCCTTCCGTCTGTCCTTCCGTCTGTCCTTCCATCTGTCTTTCCGTCTGTTCTTTCGTCTATCCTTCGTCCGTAACACTTCTCGTTCCCGCCCAAGATCGCAGACACTAATAATCCAAATGTTATGAAACCTGCTTCAATAAAACAAAGTTCATTGGCTCCTCATTACGAAGTATATGTCAATTAGCCCCTACAGATGTAAACATGCCATTAATTTGGATGGGTTGTTTCGGAATTGTGACTGTTAGATGATACTGATGAGATGATCTAAGCATTTGTAATTAAAGGAAACATATTTCTGTTGTCAGCGTGTTCACTTGGTTAACACGATGGTTAATGGTTTGTCAAGATAACTAAGTCAATTATTAACCTTACTCTCAATATTCGGTACGAATGTACTAATATCCAACCGATCGAATTAAGATAAATAGTGGGTTTGTGTTACTGATGTGGGTTTCGTTTGAGTGAAACGGGGTCAATGTAATGCCGCAGAATGCCTGATCACTGTTACGTAAGTACAGAACAAATACACATAAAATCAGTAAGCCTTTTCGTCCGTTCGTCAGCCAGTAAGTCAGACATCAAGACAGTATAACGGTCAGTCAGTGAGCCAGTCAGTAAGTGAGTAAGTGAGTGAGTGGGTGAGTGAGTGAATGAGTGAGTGAGTCAGTGTTTTTTACCCGCCGTGGTAAGCATGTATCAGGTTGTGCCGCGAAAACGTCTGTGTGCATTGAGGACCGTATTGACTTAATAAATGAGGGCATTACGATATTTGTATGTGTGTCGGTTGGGTCTGGTAGTGTTTTTGTTTGTGCAAAGATTGCTTAATAAACAGTACTGGAAACGCTTGTACAATTACAGGTTGAGAAAAATACATGCTTATAGTTCAACGGTATTGTATTAACAGCATTTCCAGAAGGCCAATGACCCATGTGGACACGTTTTAGTACATGCAATATGATAACAACATTAATAGACATATATACATAATTATAACAAGCACTTGAAAAAACAACAACAAAACAACAAGAACTCACACAAAAAACTGATTGTACTGTACAGGATTTCATTCACTTATAAAATCAAATCCAGCAGCAATTTACATATTAAAGCTGCTGCAAATAGTTGGCGGCATAAATAGATAGACGACGTGCATGGAATACGTTTAATGGGTAAAAATACATCAAAAGGGTAAATACGACCTTCCTATCACGTATTTACTTAAAACCAGGCGGCCAAATTATTTATGTACGTATTTCCCTCAAGAAATTCGTCATTTGTTATCACTTTCATTTTATTTTCCGCTGTAACGTCACCGCATAAAGGAAATTACCACTTGTATCGCTACGACTACTTCTGTAATGCACGCAGCATCGTCCATTGATTTATCTAAACGATAGGGTTGTTTAAAAATTTATTCTCAGTTTTGAGGAAACTGAAACCAAATTTTAAAACTATATTTTATAACTTTGGTTTTCACAGTGTTTTAAAAAAATGATATGCCTCCATTGTCTGTGTGGGTCATGTATTTACTATTAGCAGGAAGATTATTATATTGTTGTATAGTTTTGCATCGAGCGGCTACGATCTATTGGCAGACACGCATTTGGAGGCACAACTTTCTATTTTGCATGATCAGAAGAATCGCAGCAGTTTTCCTATTGTATAAATGGTTTAAGAAAATTCTTTGTAAAAAAATATAAAGAAAAAAAAAATTAATATACGATATATTTAACCTTGTCCTGATTAATGTTCGCCATTTATTCGACATTGTCCATAAGAAAAACGAAGAAAAGGTTAATCTTATGCTGCAACATTGCCAATGCTATTTTGTAACATAATTATACACATATAAACAAAATAAATGATCAATTCCGATTATAAAAATATTTATAAACAAGCACATTTTACGTCTAGAACTAGACAACATCAATTTAGTGGCTTTGCGAAGTTACGTTTCGGCTATCAGTTAAGTTCGAATCGTGGCCGGTCTATATATGAATATATACAGGTGTCTTCAAATATTTGTATCTATAATGCACGATATTTATGATTTAAATTTAGAATCGCCTACGGATTTCAACGGAATATTCATTAGAGCCAGGTTAGATATATCGTGTAATACCGAAGATAACCACAATACAGCTAACTCCGCCATCATCTGTTGTGAAACAGGCGAGAGTTATTGACCTTTGTATTCATGCGCCTAATTTCTTGGTATATTCTCAAGAGCAGTATTGGACGTTAGCTCCGGATGGTGGAACGTCAAGGAATAATAAACACACATAAACACACACAACAGTTAAATGTGTAATCTATTGAAGGTACAGGTTTGCATGTTTGTGATTAAATGGTTATTTAGTGCTCTCTCTGATAAGTATCATGCTTTTATCAACGTTTTTTTTATTAACAGTGATTTGACCTTCAAAACACGATTTAATTTAGTGAAACTACACCATCGGATGTCGGTATGGTTATGCCCAACTTGAGTCGGCAGTTTCAATTGTAAATAATAATACCACATTTATATAGCGTAAGCCTGGGACACGAGTGTACCACCAACCAATTGTAAAACTACACGGGGACATTTTATATTGTATCGCTCATTGTATGAGAATATTTTTTAATGATTAAGTATATTTGTTTATACATTTTGTGTTGAAAACTTAAAATGCATAATACCATGTATGTTACAGTAAACGGTATACATGCATGTATATTCACCCGCTTAATTAAACGCATACGAACATATAAATTATCTCCCTTTTCAATTACGACACACGATTTTATATGATTCATATTCTGGAAAAATTGGGTTTAATTCATATGCGTTAAATGTCATCACACATTAGCCTGTGCCGTCCACACAAGCTAATCTGGGACGACACTTTCCGCTTACACTGGATTTTCGCTAAGAAGACTCCCTTTAAATGAAAAATACCATAAAAGCGGAAAGTGTCGTCCCTGATTAGCATGTGAGAACTGCACAGGCTTACCTGGGATAACACTTTACGCACATGCATTTAGCCCAGTTTCCCAGCACAATGCTCATATCATTCTGTTCAAGTGAGCTGCCCTCGTCAGACCATGGCAGTGACTAGCTCTATTGCAGTGCATTGGAGTATGTCATTAAATGCTTTAAATTGATAATTGTAAACATTGGAACTTAAAAGCTCGGGTAAAAAAACAAGAATAAAATTAAATAAAGAAAAAGAAGTAATCCGCAACTGGGCTCGAACCACTAGCCCCTGGAGTAAAAGTCTATCGCTTAGCCCACTCGGCCATCCATGCTCATGCAGTGACTTGCGTATTTTATACTTTACATAAGCAATCCTCGTAGTGTCACAAAATATAGCGAAAACAACAGAACTCTCCAAATTATTCAATCGTTTCGCGTTGCAACGCTTTAATTTTCAAATAGTCAAAAGATGCATATAATGGATATTGTAGGACATGGTAAATGTTCAGTATTACTGTTTCCTCACAAATATCATAACTACAACACAACTTTGCGAATCTGAAACATTTTATTTTCAATTTTGTCAATTTACCAAAACGTGAAAAGGTCCCTTTAAGGCGAGTTACAAAAATAGACCATGCTACATAGATAAAGCATATCACAGTCAACGACCTCATATTGTAAGGCCGTAGTTTCAACGTGATTTCAACTAAATGTACTTAAAGCTCGCAACCAAGATAACTGTATTGAACGTTATGAATTACTGTGTCTGTAGTCTCAACCAATTTATGTAAGCTCGATTGCATCGAAACCGTTCAACTTATTGAGACACTTATTCGTTTCCTGGGTAGAACCAGTATTAGGAACCTTGAGAGATTATAATGTGAACGCCCTCAAGGTGGGGATCAAACCCGGAATCTTCGTGTTGCTAGCCGGAAACCATACTCATGAATATATTAGTTTTCGAATCGAGTTAAAATAAATCAACACAAATTATCCAGTTTGAAATATATAGTTTTTTTTTATATTTTGAACACAGAACACAGTCGAGTATGAATACATTATGCAAGTCAAGCCCGTAATCCGTTTTATCTTTGTAAACATTATTATCATATCGGAGAATCTTTTCAGTTATAAAATATAACACAACCTTTACACTATCTTTTTAGCGTGAGAAAACTTGTGTTTAGCACGATATTACGACAAACAAACACATTTCAACTACTTCTGTTCGTTAAAGGAATGATGTGGGCCATTGAGTAGGCATATAGTTCAATTTGCATGTTGGTAATGCGTCCCGTTGGCGTAAATTTGGTAGTGTGTGTTAAATTACAATTTGTAAAAAATGTTTTATAACTGCGACATGTTTTACTATAACACCAGAGGGGGTAATCACGTGACAAACAAGATGGCAACGTCCATGCCGAGATTTGCGTTTATATCGTATTTATATTCGCTCTATATCTCGACTTTTCTCTCTGCGAAATTTCTTAGCGTGATGACCTCATTACAGCTCCACTTAGAAAATTCGCAGCGAGTAAAGTCAAAATAAAAAGCGAAATGTAACACGAAATAAACGCTAATCACTTTCTTACTGATATGGCTGGAGTGTGAGCGTCAGTTACAATTTAAACAAAAGTAATAAAGGGTATAACACGGCAAAAAATACCCGTGTCGGCATGGACGTCGCCATCTTGACTATCACGTGATTACCCCCTCTGTACACACCATCGCCAAACCGCCACGGGTATTGTCAAACGCGGCAAAAATTAATATTAAAGAGCCGATTAACGCAATGACCTGTCTTGTCTTGATTAATGGAATTAATCGTTGTCTATTTCTTCCTTTTTTATCTCCTAGCAATAGTGACAGTCTAGAACCGCTTGAGTACAATAATTAAACTGCGACGTTAATAGACTTCCACAAAATAATACATATGCATGTATTGACAAATAACTGCTGTTCATGTAACAATGTCAAAGGGTCATGCAACAAGTGCATCCATGCCTAACAACATAAATATTGGCGAATAATGTCTTAACATCACTCACATGATTTTCACATCGTTTATTCATGAACGAATTTCAACCAAGTTTACAAACAGATAATTATTTTACTGTATATCAATGTTCAGCAAACTATTTTTTCTGATTATAAGAACCGAGTTGGATGTTTTAGAGCCCCTAAACACGTTCGCATATGAATGGATATAAAGACACACAGATGTTGCTGTGCATTTCAAAGCCGCTCACGGCGTTAATGGAGACGCAGTGCTGATTGTCGCTTCCCGGTTCTCCAGGTGCCCATCCGTTGGACATATCAACCCGATGTCCGTTTTCCCAGATGAAGTGACCAGTTAGTAGAATATCGTTAGCACCTATCCAGATAATGGCGTCATCTAAATATACATTATCACCTTATTACTCCTGCGCTTCTCAATAAGTCGCATTTATGATATAAGTGTGTTAAGGATCGAAATGATGATGCTGATAAGATTTTCGTCTTATTTTCAAAATATTGTGATAGGGGGCAGTTTATATACACTATGCATCATTTGAACCGCGTTCTGGGATAAATGGACTTAATGCACGTGCGTTAAGTGTCGTCCCAGATTAGCCTGTGCGGACGACTCTTACCGCATCGACTGGATTTTCGTTTAGAAGACACTTCCTACAAAGCAAAAATTTCATAAAAGCGGAAGGTGTCATCCTACGTTTCCCTTTGCGGACTGCACAGGCTTATCTAGGACGACACTTTGCGCCTAAACTGACTATTCGTGTAGAAGACACTTCCTTTAAAAAAAAAACCAATAAAAGCGGAAAGTGTTGTCCCAGATTAGCCTTCGCACAAGCTAATCAGGGATGATACTTTCCGCCTAGACTGAATATTCGTTTAGAAGACACGTCCTTTAACTTACCGACAAGACGGGATATATGATTAGAAAACGCTTCTTTAAAGAAAAAATACATAAAAGCAGAAGGTGTCATCCCAGATACGCCTGTGCTGACTGCTAATCTGGGATGACACTTTACGCACATTCATAAAGACAAGTTTTCCAAGAACACGGCTCATGTACACGTCTTGCACAAGAAGAAGACTCAGACATTGTACACAAGATACAATGCTTTCATTGACAAACAACAACAACAGCCCAACACAATAACTTAGGTTTTAACATCACAAGGACTAAAGAGAAAGACAATGTTATCATCTACCTGACAATGTTATCATCTACCTGGTGCCGATCCAGCAGCAAGCGCTGTTTGTATCAGGTGGAGTTTCTGCGGTGAATCTAAAACGACCAGGTCCCCGCCTTCAAGACGACATTGTTCTCTCGCATCGTTCCAAACTTTCATTTCTTGATGCTCTCTTACACATAGTTCGGTGTTGCCTTGACTGTCGTTTATTTGTACGTAACCATTTGAATCATCACATGTTTGGATAACATGTTTGTGCGTGGTGGTGCTGGCTGTAAAACAGATGATGATTGATACCATGCGTTGGGAATCTAAAATATTCGTTATAAACTTCTTTCAACAGCGTCTACGTCGCTTGATTGGATTGATATTTAAGCCACGTTCTGGAAAAACTGGGCTTAATGCATATGCATACACTTCACTGGATTTTCGTAAAAAAGAGACTCTCTTTAAACGAACAATTCCATGAAAGCAGAAAGGGTAGTAGTGCCATCTGCCATAGTATATAACACAATATGTGAATAATACTTTCAATCATGGAACGTAAAATTTTGAAATTATACTAACATCTTTACACTGCTGATATATTTTCAGAATATGCACACGTTTATTTATCGATTTTCGGTAAAATTAAATGAACCTAAGGTGGTGGTTATTGTAGAAGGAGACATGGTACTGGTCGGGGATGGTAGGTTACAGAAGTTTGTTGAGCAGCAATCAATAGATATGGCGCGCTCTTGAATGCGTTGAACCGGAGCATGTGCACGTTCTCTCCTTCCCACAAAGATCGCTTCACCGTTACACACCTGTTCAGGTTCAAATGCAAAATAATGTTACAAGTAAAACAAAAATATCAAGAGCATGTGCTTTCCGTCTCTAAACAGTTTCTTACATAACTGTTAAGTTTCAAATGGAAAATAATAACACAAAAGTAAAACATAAATATACGTATAAACATATCGACATGTACCATTTTTGATATCAAATGTCGCCTAATTAATAAGATGTTATTATATCAATATTTCTGCTTATAGACAAGATTGTATTAAAACAAGTGGGTGTTTGTGTGTATTTCAAATTTCATAAGGTCCTTCCGAGTCTGAGGCTGCATCATGTGTGGACCCGGAGTGTGTTCCAGCACTCCTACATTATTAACTGACTAGACTCACGAAAGATGGGACGAATTTAGAATTATAGCTGCAATTTCCAGGTATTTAGTTCTTACTGAAATATTTTTAATTTTGTTGTTGTCTTGTGTTTTTGTCGAAAAGCCGGCGTACCCGGAGGAAACCTAATCAGTCCGGTGACCACCAACAAACCACATTTTCCCGGAAATGGGATTTAACCCGGGTCGGGTCTCACAGATAAGAAGTGTGCGTTACCGGAAAGCCGTATGCAACAAAATACGCATCAACGTTTCATTTATACCTGGGTGGTGGCGCATCCCATTTTGTATCTAGTTGACACGCTTGTTGATATCTTTTCCGATAGACATATCTAAAATAGATCGATAAAGCATTTTTATTCTTATTCTTATGATTCTTATTATTCTTATGATTATTCTTATTTTTAATCTTCTTCTTCTTCTTCTTTGTAGTAGTAGTAGTAGTAGTAGTAGTAGTAGTAGTAGGAGTAGTAGTAGTAGTAGTAGTAGTAGTAGTAGCAGCAGCAGTAGTAGTAGTAGTAGTAGTAGTAGTAGTAGTAGTAGTAGTAGTAGTAGTAGTAGTAGTAGTAGTAGTAGTAGTAGTAGTAGTAGTAGTAGTAGTAGTAG